>CM044008.1:54872810-54874293 GCA_024085815.1 Flaveria linearis
CCATGCTTTGAGTATGGTGAGATAGGTCATTTGAAAGGGATTCATCCAACCTATCCAATGAGTTGAGAAATAAAGGGATGTTGGGCAAACCTTAAGTATAACTTTTCATAATCCATATTAACTTAGTGTTATTTCCTAAAAGCACATGGGTAATTGGATACCTCATATGGAACTCACTATTGCAATTTGTTGCAAGGGTTCAAAAGAAATAAGCACTTTAAGAAAGGAGACTATGTTTTGAAACTTTCAAAAGGTTTGGAAGTTATTCTTCAAACATGTTATATGCTCCTAGTTTGACTAGGAACATGATTTAAGTTTCCCTTTTAAAATGATATGGTTATGATTTAAAGTTAGTAAATGATGGTATTTATATTTATATGGATGATGTATATTATTTCAAGGCTATGCCTTTTAATGATATTATGAATTGGTTCATGATGATCCGTCCTATAATAACACATTATACCTATCATACACCAAGAGAATTAAATGGTTTAAATGACTCTTATTCTTGTCATTGTCATCTTAGTCACATAAACAAGAAACGGACTTAAACACCTTAAAAGAATGGTCTTCTAAAAGCAAATGAAAATTGTTCATTTGATAAGTGTGAATCTTGTTTACAAGGTAGATGACCAACACGCCCTTTAGTGGTACTAAGAGAGGGCAAAAAGATTATAGGAATCATACATTTGGATGTATGTGCTCCTTTTAATACAATGACAAGGTATGGTGAAACTTACTTCATTACCTTAACCGACGATTATAGTCGCCATGGTTATGTGTACTGATGGCACATAGACATAAAGAATTGAAATGTTCAAAAAACTTCAAGAATGAAGTAGGAAATCAACTCGATTGAACTACCAAAATTCTCGTTTAGATAGAGAAGGTGTATACCTAAGTGAGACTTTTAGGGATCATCTAGGAAGTTGTAAGATTGTCTCACAACTTACTCCTCACAGAACACCATAACATAATGATGTGTCTGAAAGGAGATCGAACCCTATTGGATATGGTTCGACCTATGATGGCTATAAGCTCTACCTCTAATCATTTTGGGGTTTCGCACTACTCTCCGAGGCTCGTATTTGAATATGGCCCAAACAAGAAAGTGGATTCGAGCCTTTTGAAATATGAAATGGAATAGGTCCATCGCCATCATATTTAAGAGTATGGGTATGAAGCTTATGTTAAGCTTAACACCCAAACCAAACTGAAAGTCGATTCACTAAGTGTATATTTGTTGGATATCCAAAGGAATATATAGGATACACTTCTTTGATCCAACAAAGCAAAAAAGTATTTATGCTCAAAAGGCATAGTTCGGAAGCCAAGTTCCTCATGGAAGGAATGACGCTAGAACAGTGGAATTTGATGAGGATCAAGATCCACAAGACCGATACACGTTTGGTTGACACTAGCTATCAACAAAAAAGTTGTTGATAATGATCAAGAGGGTGATCGATACACACAAAACGTT
>CM044008.1:54884393-54996893 GCA_024085815.1 Flaveria linearis
TGGGCGACTGAACCTATCTCAGTCGCATGTCCTCCATGCGACTGGACCGTGCGATTGGGCTGTCATGCGAATGGGCTTACAATCGTGCGACTGGACTTCCTTCCGTACGACTAGACACTATGTGACTGGGCTATATGCGACTACTCTTAACCGTAAGACTGAACTACCCTGCGATTGGACCTATGCGACCGAAACCCCCATCGCATAGCCCATCATGCGACTGAGGCTCAATCGTGCGTCTGAGCCTCAATCGTGCGATTGGACATCAGCTAATCTTCATTCGGCCGAATGGCCCTTCAGTCGCATAGCCCTAACTGGGCAGCGACTGGAGTTCTTCATGAACAGCAGTCGCGAAAACGCACGCCAAACTCATCATAAACCCATTTTTCAGCCTAATTCGACCCTCCAAGCCTCAGGGATTCATACTAGGACATCATACAAGCATATACAAGTCCTAATTCTTACTATAAACATATTACTCAAGATTTACCCAAATGGGTCAAACTTACACTATTTCAAAAATAGGTTTATGTAAGGCCCCGTTCCGGGCACCTCACAGTTGTCATTCAAGCAGCATAAAACGTACAGATTATAAGGTTTAAGCAGCGGAATTAATTTAAACAAAAACCATTCATTCACTAAATCACTGTTGTTAAGCAATACATTCTAGTTTCTAAGTCACAAAACAATTAGTCGAATGAATTTCAAGACAACAGTATCGTCAAAACATAATTTGGATGTCAGTCTTGTCCTGCCGAGTAGCCATCTCAGTGTGCCATCCTCAGCCACCTGTTACCTGCCAACTGGAAAATACATAAAAGTCAGCGTTGCTGAGTGAGTTCTAGTTTTATAATAAACATACTTTGTTTTCATCAAAACCGTTCTTTCTCTACACGTGATCGTACATCGTACATACGTATGGATAATATCTTTGTTATCTCTTTCATTCATTCATTCGTTCGTTATACATCATTATCTTTCACTTCTTATTTAGATCCTGTCAGGCTTTACCCACTTCATGGCACACAGCCATGATTGCTGTGGTCGAATGACAAGGATCCCGTTACGTTTCTTCGTCTTACCTTTCATTCAAGAACATTCATCGTACACATATCAGATAACATTTATTATCTGCGTCATTCGTTCGTTACATCCTTATCATTTCGTTCTCATATGGATCCTGTCAGGCTTTACCCACTTCATGGCACGTAGCGATGATTACTGTGGTCGAATGACAAGGATCCCGTTCATTTCATTCATTCATTCGTTCGTTATACATCATTATCTTTCACTTCTTATTTAGATCCTGTCAGGCTTTACCCACTTCATGGCACACAGCCATGATTACTGTGGTCGAATGACAAGGATCCCGTTCATACTTACTTGCACATTGAAAGGTGAATTGTAACAATACCATATGCTACACCCCGATCGTTATTAGCTACCGGGCCGAAGTCAACATATGAACAACAAAACGTATGCCACGGTACTAGAGGTAAGCGGTAGAGGTACCATGACCATGGTCAATCACAGAGAAGGACCAATCGCGTTATTCAATGCTTGCAAGACATAATTCGTTCGTTCATTAATGCATGTATTCATCATCATTCTTCTTTTCGTTCATTCGTTAATACATGCATCATCATCATGTTCCTCTTCATTTGTATGTATCTTACTTTCATTCATTCATACATTACATACGTTGTACGTTCATTTCATTCATTCATTCATTATATACGTATGATTTTACTTTTATTCATACATTCACGTCATCTCATACTTAACAGTATTAAATAATAATATTGTTAACAATAATAAAATACTGATAATAATATCAGTAACCTTAATAAGGGGTCAATCATTAATCATCATTGCATGCATAAAACATCATCGTTAATTAACCCTGGTCAACCCTGGTCAAATCCTTGAAATCCGGATTCCCGGAAATTTCCTGTAAATATTCTAAGTGTTTGGGCGCATGAGCCCTGTTTGAACTTATAACCTTACACTTAGTCATTTCGGCTGACTTTTCGAGGTATATGACCACTGTTTAGACTTTTCACCTTATGCTTAGTTTATTTTCAGACTCATGAGCACTATTGGGACTCATGAGCACTATTGGGACTCATAACTCCATACTTAGTTTACTTTTCAGACTCATGAGCACTATTGGGACTCATGAGCACTATTGGGACTCATAAGTCCATACTTAGTTTATTTTTCAGACTCATGAGCACTATTGGGACTCATGAGCACTATTGGGACTCATAAGTCCATAGTTTATTTTTCAGACTCATGAGCACTATTGGACACGTTACCTTGCACTTAGTTATTCTAAGTCCAAATTTCAGGCAAATTACTACTAATTGGGCTTGTTAGGCGTTTAGTAACCTGCTCATGTGACTAATTCATATTCCAATTCCCAAACATCAGAATGCCTAGTACTAAACATATACACATGATTCTAGGCATAAATCTAACATAAACATAAACATACATACATTCATATCATACGGGTATTATACCCAAACTTATAAAAACATACTTACATGCATTTTCCAGCCCCAAAGCATTTTAAAAACGAGTAAAAAGGGGACCTAGAACTCACCTTGGGTGTCGTTACTGCAATCCATAAAGAAATCATCCCAAGTCGTCTAGCTTTAACCCATTCGCCCATAATAAACATTCTACGTCATCCCGAACAAGCGCACAACCCGACTACCTTCTTAGTCGTCTAGCATAACTAGCCAGTCTACGCTGCCCCCAATCGGATACAACAACCTCATGTCATACCCAAACAGTCATGAAAACACCTAAAACATAATCATTGTAATGGCACGAACCGTAGCCATCAAAATGACTCCCCCAAACACGTTGCCTTAACCATAACAAGACCATCGAGTTATTAACATAACCGTGCCACTTAAACATTATCATACTAGAATCATTACCATAATCATCAATCTATAACCATGCCACGACTTTATGCTAACTATCCTTGTTATGTATTCGTAACCCATATCATCATAGGACCATCCTCCTTTTAAACATCAAGATAATCCTAAACATAGCTAGTCCATCATGTCATCATAATCAAGTATCTGTCACCTTAAGCCCATGTTTACTATTCATCTTCCTCATAAAGCACCAACATGAGCAACCAAACACCTTTATCATCAACATTTAGACACCATTAACATCATCATTCTAAAACAATCATCATCGTTATCTAACAGTTCATCATCATCATTCTAACAACAACATCATCACCATCTAACAACAACATCATCATCATCTAACAACAACATCGTTCACTCAGCACTTCATCGCTAAATCATCATCATCACCAGCTTAAACAACCCCAATCATAATCGCATCAACGTTTACGGCCCTAACTGATACTAAATCGATCACCATCGTCATTCTCAAGTCCACAATCATAGCTAAACAACAAAAACTACATTACCTACAGCTTATCATCGACATATTTACCTCTAGTTCGGTTTCTTTCAACCCGACAGTCACCACCAATGCTGCCGACAGCCACAACACCACCAACGCGACCACCATCGACCACCAACACCACATCGCGACTACCATCGACCACCAACACCACATCGCGACCACCATCGACCACAGTCGCCGTCGCGACCACCACAGCCCCGATAACCACCGTCGGCCCCGATCCAAAAACACCACCGCCATCCTCATCATCGACATCGTGAACCACCACAGTCACCATCACAGCCATCCACAAACCGTGAATCATCACCATCTCCATCGAACCCACCTGTGACCGAAGCCTCTGCCTTCGATTCCCGCTGCTACGTTGTGTTTTAGGAGAAATCAAGGCCACCATCGTGACCGGGGCATCGAGGGGACTCGGCTTTGTGCGCCACTCGCCGACACTCGCCGGAGTGGGTCGCCGGTGGCCAGTGGTCGGGTTCGACCGAGAGAAGAGGGGGGGAAGATTGGGGTAGCGGCTGAAATTTTTTTTTTTGGGGAAGAAAGGGTTTTGGATTGTTTTTATGGTTTTCTAAATGTCCATTTGGTCCCTCACGTTTCCACATTTTGATTTCCAGTCTAAACTTGACAAACTACTAATCTTTTCGCGAGGTAAAATTCAATAATACTATTATTAATATTATCTCGTCACTTGAGTTTATTTTTGGAAAATTTAGGACGTTACAAGTCTATCCCCCTTATTTAGGTTTCGTCCTCGAAACCTGTTGGTCCTTACACAACGTGGGATAATACTTTCTCAATCGCCACAGATTCTCATGTTGCTTCTAAAACATGTTCCACACACACCATATAAGGTATGATCTTCTTTAGCCGTCTACACATAGCATTTGCAACCTTCAAATGTCCTAACGCACTCCTCTTATGGATCCTTTTCATTAATGCAAACCTTATGACTACGAATCCTAATTCATGAGTGAGTATATTATCATCTTGTATTTAACCTTGTGAACAACATAACCATGGTTCTGCCATGTTGTATTGAGTATATATATATATATATATATATATATATATATATATACTCCGTCAGATCTTTGTATGGAACACATGGTTCTAGGTTTTCGACACTTACTGATAACATTATCACCAAGGCTCATGTTACCTTCCTTTTATTCAGTTCATGTTCACATTCATTAACTAACTTCTCACTCAGACTTGGTGTCATTTCTTGTGAACCTTACCAAGGGCAAGATCATTTTCAAGAAGTACTGAACAAACTGTATGTAGTAATCCGTCACTTCCGTAAGCTACAGATTTCTAACATCATCCTTGGGGAACTTTTTACATCACTGCTTCAATTTTATCAATTCTATCATGACTTCAAGAATTATACTTCACATGACTAGAACATTCACTCTAGGAATGTTGCTCATAAATTATCTTCCATCTTGTCCTTGACACCTCGCGGATGTGACATGAATGGCCTCCCTTACTCTGGGGTTGATGAGTATGTCCTCTATAATCACTATTACTAACCCATCGAACATCGATCAGTAGCCCTATTCACTTAATTCATAAATACTGCAAGGAAACTCATAGCATCCAAACAGTGACTGAAATGTTATCTTTAGGATGTCATGCTCTTCAGCCTGTAGCTGTTGTTGATCTAACCTACAGTCGATCCGTGAAAACCATCGGTACGGTGACATAACTACAAGCTGAGTCCCAGATGACAAGTCGATCTCAAACTCTTCTAACTCCGAGAGGGTCCTCCGGGGTCATATTAGGAAGGCACGCTCTATAGCTACGTCTATCAACTTAAGACTTTGCCCTTAGCGTCTTTTATTTACATAGGATATGCTCCTCAACCTTGTTTCATAAACTTTTCTATCTCATTATTAGGATCATCCCTGAACTCATGCAACTCCTAATTATCATAAGTCATGTCCATACTTCTATCATGTACGAACCAACGGGTCATATTTCCATGCTGTGCAGTATCAGTCCCGTATGCAGCTAGTCAATTCATATCCAAGACCACGTTACGTCCACTTAGGGTAGTAATATGCAATCCAGAGGAAGGCGCTAACTTTCCATTACAATTTACAGTCACTTACAGACACTTTTATCCAAATAGCTTTACTAAAGGTAGTTCCTACATTATCACTTTACCTTCTTAAAACATCTCATCAATCATTTAAGCTACCTACAAGATTCGGACCACTAACGTCATCGTTCAAGGCAATGGTCCAGGTCATGACAAGTATTGTAAGTTTTCATCTCTATTAGAAATTCCTTGCTGAAACGCCATGCAAAGAATTACTCGTCTGAAGAAACCTATTTCCCTAGAGATCTTGTAACCTAAATCGTTAATTCTCCTCACTTGTAAGTTAGCCCATGGGTACAACACTTTTAAATTCCTGGTTACGAAGTCTAGAATTTTATTATATGTCTTTGCTGGTATCGCTATCAAGTCTCTAATGGTCTCATCGGGGAATCACACACTCGTACACATCTGTCAACTTTCCACTTCCTATAAGATTCAAATACTAAAACAGTCATTCAAGGCAATAGCTCAGTTTATGTCGAGTATAGTAAGTCCCTAATTACAGTGGCCAGTTGTGATTAGCCACTTACTTTACTTTTCATACCCCAAGCATTTCCTATCCTGACTACATCAGTATCTAAATCTACTAAGAACACATAATCCATATAGCACACGCACATAATACTGGTTGACTTTTAAGAAAACAATACCTGATGGCACATGGCTACTCGGGCTGACATCCCTCTTTCCGTCCCATTTTCTGTTTAAGTTAAGGTTTATTTTGTAAAATTTTACCCAATTCACTTAAACTTTAGCTCTGATACCAACTTGTAAGGCCCCGTTCCCGAGCACCTCACAGTTGGTCATTCACAGCATAAAACGTACAGATTATAAGGTTTAAGCAGCGGAATTAATTTAAACAAAAACCATTCATTCATTAAATCACTGTTGTTAAGCAATACATTCTAGTTTCTAAGTCACAAAACAATTAGTCGAATGAATTTCAAGACAACAGTATCGTCAAAACATAATTTGGATGTCAGTCTTGTCCTGCCAAGTAGCCATCTCAGTGTGCCATCCTCAGCAACCTGTTACCTGCCAACTGGAAAATACATAAAAGTCAGTGTTGCTGAGTGAGTTCTAGTTTTTATAATAACATACTTTGTTTTCATCAAAACCGTTCTTTCTCTACACGTGATCGTACATCGTACATACGTATGGATAATATCTTTGTTATCTCTTTCATTCATTCATTCGTTCGTTATACATCATTATCTTTCACTTCTTATTTAGATCATGTCAGGCTTTACCCACTTCATGGCACACAGCCATGATTACTGTGGTCGAATGACAAGGATCCTGTTACGTTTCTTCGTCTTACTTTCATTCAAGAACATTCATCGTACACATATCAGATAACATTTATTATCTGCGTCATTCGTTCGTTACATCCTTATCATTTCGTTCTCATATGGATCCTGTCAGGCTTTACCCACTTCATGGCACGTAGCGATGATTACTGTGGTCGAATGACAAGGATCCTGTTCTTTCATTCATCATTCGTTCGTTATACATCATTATCTTTCACTTCTTATTTAGATCCTGTCAGGATTTACCCACTTCATGGCACACAGCCATGATTACTGTGGTCGAATGACAAGGATCCCGTTCATACTTACTTGCACATTGAAAGGTGAATTGTACCAATACCATATGCTACACCCCGATCGTTATTAGCTACCGGGCCGAAGTCAACATATGAACAACAAAACGTATGCACGGTACTAGAGGTAAGCGGTAGAGGTACCATGACCATGGTCAATCACAGAGAAGGACCAATCGCGTTATTCAATGCTTGCAAGACATAATTCGTTCGTTCATTAATGCATGTATTTATCATCATTCTTCTTTTCGTTCATTCGTTAATACATGCATTCATCATCATGTTGCTCTTTCATTTGTATGTATCTTACTTTCATTCATTCATACATTAATACGTTTGTACGTTCATTTCATTCATTCATTCATTATATACGTACGATTTTTACTTTTATTCATACATTCACGTCATCTCATACTTAACAGTATTAAATAATAATATTGTTAACAATAATAAAATACTGATAATAATATCAGTAACCTTAATAAGGGGTCAATCATAATCATCATTGCATGCATAAAACATCATCGTTAATTAACCCTGGTCAACCCTGGTCAAATCCTTGAAATCCGGATTCCCGGAATTTCCTGTAAAAATTCTAAGTGTTTGGCGCATGAGCCCTGTTTGAACTTATAACCTTACACTTAGTCATTTCGGCTGACTTTTCTAGGTATATGACCACTGTTTAGACTTTTCACCTTATGCTTAGTTTATTTTCAGACTCATGAGCACTATTGGGACTCATGAGCACTATTGGGACTCATAACTCCATACTTAGTTTACTTTTCAGACTCATGAGCACTATTGGGACTCATGAGCACTATTAGGACTCATAAGTCCATACTTAGTTTATTTTTCAGACTCATGAGCACTATTGGGACTCATGAGCACTATGGGACTCATAAGTCCATACTTAGTTTATTTTTCAGACTCATGAGCACTATTGAACACATTACCTTGCACTTAGTTATTCTAAGTCCAATTTCAGGCATATTACTACTAATTGGGCTTGTTAGGCGTTTTAGTAACCTGCTCATGTGACTAATTCATATTCCAATTCCCAAACATCAGAATGCCTAGTACTAAAATATACACATGATTCTAGGCATAAATCTAACATAAACATAAACATACATACATTCATATCATACGGGTATTATACCCAAACTTATAAAAACATACTTACATGCATTTTCCAGCCCCAAACATTTTAAAAACGAGTAAAAAGGGGACCTAGAACTCACCTTGGGTGTCGTTACTGCAATCCATAAAGAAATCATCCCAATTCGTCTAGCTTTAACCCATATCGCCCATAATAAACATTCTACATCATCCCGAACAAGCGCACAACCCGACTACCTTCTTAGGTCTAGCATAACTAGCCAGTCTATGTTGCCCCCAATCGGATACAACAACCTCATGTCATACCCAAACAGTCAAGAAAACACCTAAAACATAATCATTGTAATGGCACGAACCGTAGCCATCAAAATGACTCCCCCAAACACGTTGCCTTAACCATAACAAGACCATCGAGTTATTAACATAACCGTGCCACTTAAACATTATCATACTAGAATCATTACCATAATCATCAATCTATAACCATGCCACGACTTTATGCTAACTATCCTTGTTATGTATTCGTAACCCATATCATCATAGGACCATCCTCCTTTAAACATCAAGATAATCCTAAACATAGCTAGTCCATCATGTCATCATCATCAAGTATCTGTCACCTTAAGCCCATGTTTACTAATTCATCTTCCTTATAAAGCACCAACATGAGCAACCAAACACCTTTATCATCAACATTAGACACCATTAACATCATCATTCTAAAACAATCATCATCGTTATCTAACAGTTTCATCATCATCATTCTAACAACAACATCATCACCATCTAACAACAACATCATCATCATCTAACAACAACATCGTTCACTCAGCACCTTCATCGCTAAATCATCATCATCACCAGCTTAAACAACCCAATCATAATCGCATCAACGTTTACAGCCCTAACCGACACTAAATCGATCACCATCATCATTCTCAAGTCCACAATCATAGCTAAACAACAAAAACTACATTACCTACAGCTTATCATCGACATATTTACCTCTAGTTCGGTTTCTTTCAACCCGACAGTCACCACCAATGCTGCCGACAGCCACAACCACCACCAACGCGACCACCATCGACCACCAACACCACATCGCGACTACCATCGACCACCAACACCACATCGTGACCACCATCGACCACAGTTGCCGTCGCGACCACCACAGCCCCGATAACCACCGTCGGCCCCCGATCCAGAAACACCACCGCCATCCTCATCATCGACATCGTGAACCACCACAGTCACCATCACAGCCATCCACAACCGTGAATCATTACCATCTCCATCGAACCCACCTGTGACCGAAGCCTCTGCCTTCGATTCCGCTGCTACGTTGTGTTTTAGGAGAAATCAAGGCCACCATCATGACCGGGGCGTCGAGGGGACTCCGGCTTTGTGCGCCACTCGCCGACACTTGCCGGAGTGGGTCGCCGGTGGCCAGTGGTCGGGTTCGACCGAGAGAAGAGGGGGGGAAGATTTTGGGGTAGCGGCTGAAAGTTTTTTTTTGGGGAAGAAAGGGTTTTGGATTGTTTTTATGGTTTCTAAATTGTCCATTTTGTTCCCTCACGTTTCCACATTTTGATTTCCAGTCTAAACTTGACAAACTACTAATCTTTTCGCGAGGTAAAATTCAATAATACTATTATTATATTATCTCGTCACTTGAGTTTATTTTGGGAAAATTAGGACGTTACAGTTTATATGTGATTCCAGCCCCAAAATCGTTAGAAAACATGTAAATGAGAGGTTCTAGAACTCACATTAACAGGTAGGAGTTGATGAGCTTCGATTTGGCTAGCCTCACGACAAATCCGGAGCTCGGTCAACACTTTCCCTCTTTCTTCTCTGCTCTCGTTCGCTCTCTGCTCTCTTTCCCGACTGAATTATGCAAGTGGTGGGAGGAGAATGAGAGCTGCTCCTCTTTTATACCCACAGCTCAGGCGCATGAACACCATGCAATTGGACTCCAGTCGCATGTGTTCCATGCGGTTCGTCCTTCATTCGGGCGGTTGAACTCCAATCGTACGGTTGAGCTTCAATCGGTCGAATAGCATGCGGTTGAACCTCCAGTCGCATAAATCCCAGGCGACTGAGGCTCAGTCGCACAACCTATCAAAAGTCAAACTTTCGGGTGTTACAAGTCCACCCCCCTTATTTTAGGTTTCGTCCCCGAAACTTGTTATTCTTCGAACAATCGTGGGTAATGCTGCCTCATTTCTTCTTCAGTTTCCACGTTGACTCAGATCCTTCCTGTGCCGCCACTGTACACGCACAGGGGAACCACTTTATTCCTTGACCTCTTCTCTTTGCGATCGATGATCGCCACTGGTTGCTCCACATAGTTGAGTCGTTCGTCTACCTCGATGTCCCCAGTGGAACGACCATGTCCTCGTCCGCCAAACATTTCCTCAGATGAGACACGTGGAAAGTCGGGTGGATCCCACTTAGCTCATCTGGTAGATCCAAACTATAGGCTACCTCCCCTACCCGAGCAATGATTCGGAAAGGGCCTATATACCGCGGGCTCAACTTACCCCGCTTTCGGAATCGGATAATCCCCTTCCAAGGTGAGACCTTCAACATAACCCGGTCTCCCACCTGGAACTCAATCGGCCTGCGTCGTTTGTCGGCATACGATTTCTGTCGGTCTTTGGCTGCCTTCATATAAGCTTTAATTCTTTCGAGCTTTTCAGTCGTAGCCTCGACCACCTCGACGCTTCCCAATTCTTTCTGACCAATTTCACCCCAACAGACGGGCGTCCTGCATCTCCTACCGTATAGCATCTCATAGGGTGGCATGCCGATACTGGCATGATAACTGTTGTTGTACGAGAATTCAGCTAACGGTAGATGGTCATCCCAACTTCCCCCGAAGTCAATAACACATGCTCGGAGCATGTCCTCCAAAGTCTGAATGGTCCTTTCCGACTGACCATCAGTTTGAGGATGATAAGCCGTGCTAATATGCAACCTCGTCCCCATAGCATCGTGGAATTTCTTCCAGAATTTAGATGTAAACGGGTGTCGCGGTCAGACACAATCGACACCGGTACGCCATGACGAGTCACAATTTCCTTGATGAAAAGATCGGCCAACCTTTTGGACGAATATGTCTCGCGTATCGGTAAGAAGTGAGCACTCTTCGTCAATCGATCCACAATCACCCAGATCGTATCATACCCTTTCGGGGTACGTGGCAGCTTTGTGATAAAATCCATGGTGATGTGCTCCCACTTCCATTCCGGTATGTCCAGCGGTTGAATCTTTCCATACGGCTTCTGGTGCTCTGCCTTTACTTGCAAACACGTGAGGCATTTACTCACATACTCCACCACATCACGTTTCATACCCGGCCACCAATAATCTTTCTTCATATCTTGGTACATCTTGGTAGCACCGGGATGAATGGAGTATCGAGTTTTATGGGCTTCATCCATGATCTTCATTCGTAGATCCCCAATCGAGGAATCCACATACGCCCAAACCGGGTTCTAACACCCGTTGCGTTCTCACCCAACTCCGCGACTAGACCTCTCATTCGTTCAGAGTTAAGATGTTCGTCTTTCAAAGCCTCATCTTGGAACTCTTTGACCTGTTTCATCACGTCGGAGGTCATGATTAGCTGATACGCCTTCACCCGAATTGGCTCGGGCCTCTCCTTTCGGCTAAGGGCATCCGCCACCACGTTGGCTTTTCCCGGATGGTAATGGATCTCACAATCATAGTCCTTTATAAGCTCCAACCATCGCCGTTGCCTCATATTCAGATCTTTTTGCTCGAAGAAGTACTTCAAGCTTTTGTGGTCGGTAAAGATGGTGCACTTCGTTCCGTAGAGATAGTGCCTCCAAATCTTAACGCGAAAACCACAGCTGCGAGCTCTCTAAGTCATGAGTAGGGTAATTAACCTCATGGACATTCAACTGCCGGGATGCATAAGCTAAACCTTTCCCCTCTGCATCAACACGCATCCCAATCCCGAATAAGAAGCATCAGAATAAACCACTAGATCTTCGCTTCCCTCGGGTAATGACAGAACCGGAGCTTGGGTCAATCTTGTCTTCAGTTCTTCAAATGCCTTTTCTTGAGCTTGACCCCATATAACTTTACATCTTTCCGGGTCAGCTTGGTCAGTGAGAGAAGCAATTTGGAAAAGTCTGGATGAACCTTCGGTAATAACCCGCCAAACCAAGAAACCCCAATCGACCGAAACCCCCAATCGCGTAGCCCATCATGCGACTGAGGCTCAATCGTGCGTCTGAGCCTCATCGTGCGATTGGACATCAACTAATTCATTCGGCCGAATGGCCCTTCAGTCGCATAGCCCTAACTGGGCAGCGACTGGAGTTCTTCATGAACAGCAGTCGCGAACTCACGACACCCAAACTCATCATAAAACCCATTTTCAGCCCAATCGACCCTCCCAAGCCTCAGGGATTCATACTAGGACATCATACAAGCATATACAGTCCTAATTCTTACTATAAACATATTACTCAAGATTTACCCAAAGGGTCAAACTTACACTATTTCAAAAATAGGGTTTATATGTGATTCCAGCCCCCAAAATCGTTAGAAAACATGTAAATGAGGGGTTCTAGAACTCACATTAACAGGTAGGAGTTGGAGCTTCGATTTGGCTAGCCTCACGACAATCGGAGCTCGGTCAGCATTCCCCTTTCTTCTCTGCTCTCGTTCGCTCTCTGCTCTCTTTCCCGACTGAATTATGCAAGTGTTGGGAGGAGAATGAGAGCTGCTCCTCTTTTATACCCATAGCTCAGTCGCGTCTGGTCCAGGGGCGACTGGACCTTCAGTCGCATGAACACCATGCGATTGGACTCCAGTCGCATGTGTTCCATGCGGTTCGTCCTTCATTGGGCGGTTGAACTTCAATCGTACGGTTGAGCTTCAACCGGCCGAATAGCATGCGGTTGAACCTCCAGTCGTATAAATCCCAGGGCGACTGAGGCTCAGTCGCACAACCTATCAAAAGTCAAACTTTCGGGTGTTACATTGTTTTGTTTTGTTGTTGTCGTGTTGTTGTTGTCGTTGTTGTCGTTTCGTTGTTGTCGTTTCGTTGTTGTCGTTGTCGTTGTTGTCGTTGTCGTTGTTGTCGTTGTCGTTGTTGTCGTTGTCGTTGTTGTCGTTGTCGTTGTTGTCGTTGTCGTTGTTGTCGTTGTCGTTGTTGTCGTTGTCGTTGTTGTCGTCGTTGTCGTTGTCGTTGTCGTTGTCGTTGTTGTCGTTGTCGTTGTTGTCGTTGTCGTTGTTGTCGTTGTCGGTGTCGTCGTTGTCGGTGTCGTTGTTGTTGTTGTCGTTGTGTTGGTGGTGGTGGTGGTGTTGGTGGTGTGTTGGTGGTGTTGGTGGTGGTGTTGGTGGTGGTGTTGGTGGTGGTGTTGGTGTGTTGGTGGTGGTGTTGGGTGGTGGTGGTGGTGGTGGTGGTGGTGGGGTGGTGTTGGTGGTGTTGTTGGTGGTGTTGTTGGTGGTGTTGTTGGTGGTGTTGTTGGTGGTGTTGTGTGGGTTGTGGTGGTGGTGTTGTGGTGGTGTTGGTGGTGGTGGTGGTGTGGTGGTGGTGGTGGGTGGTGGTGGTGTGTTGGTGGGGGTGGTTGGTGGTGGTGGTGGTGGTGCCGGTGGTGGTGCCGGCCGGTGGTGCCGGCGGTGGTGGCGGCGGCGCCGGGGGTGGCGCGGGGCCGCCGGCGCCGCCGCGGCCGCCGCTGCCGCTGCTGCCGCTGCTGCTGTTGTTATTATTTTATTATTATTATTATTATTATTATTATTATTATTATTATTATTATTATTATTATTATTATATATTATTATTGTTATTATATGTTATTGTTGTTATTATTCTTATTATTATTTTTATTATTCTTATTATTGTTATTATTCTTATTATTCTTGTTATTATTCTTATTATTTTCTTATTATTATTTTATTATTATTCTTATTATTATTCTATTATTCTTTTATTATTAGTATTATTATTATTATTATATTATTATTATTATTATTATATTATTATAATTATATTATATTAATTATTATTATTATTATTATTATTATTATTATTATTATTATTATTATTATTATTATTATTATTATTATTATATTATTATTATTATTATATTATATTATTATTATTATTATTATTATTATTATTATTATTATATTATTATTATTATTATATTATTATTATTATATTATTATTATATATTATTATTATTATTTATTATTATATCATTATGACGAGGACAATAATTATAATTTTGTCTCACGTGCTTGTAGGTAGCCGACTTTTTTATTGCACACCCAAATAAATAAAATGATTAGAAGGGACATTATTAAGGTTAGGTGCACTCCATGTCTTTTTGTCTTTGCACTGCTATTGCCAGCCGCCCAATGGTTGTTCTTTCTTTATATTCTATTTATAACTTTTGTTTTCAACATAGTTTTAAAATGTATCAAGCATTAAAAATTAATCTCCCTCCTAAATCAAACTTAAATTGTTAAACATTGTGTATTAATTAAAAGAATTCGTAGTACTTTGGTTTTCTTGTGATTGTGGTATGTATTAGTTGGATTTTATCCTTTAAATTGTGGTTACATTAAATTATGTTTTAGTATTTTTAAAATAGATGTCGTTATGACTAATATTCTAATCATTTTATCCTATCAAATATTCAATGAAAGCAAAACTGTAAAAACTTTGAAAAATAACAATTTAAACTAAAAGCATCGCATTTTTTCATTTGTTACCTTTCTTGAGTAACTTATTGAAAAAAAATTTAAATTGATGATTTTGTTTTTGTTCTATTTCTTATCTTGAAGTTAATGTTTTCACAACCGGATAAGAAATGAATCGGATGTGTTACTGGTTCACTAGCCATAGCTGTTCAACCGGTCGGATCGTGTATAAGAAACGGATATAAGAAACGGATAAAATAATAATTATTTACAAATATATATGTAAAAAATACTAAAAAATAAAAAATATATATGAAAAACCGATTCGACCTGTCCAACCCCCAGTTCAGTAGACCCCCGCTTCCCGGTTCAACCGCCGGTCCGACCACCGGTTCAATGCCAAAACGGTTTTTTAAGCCAAACCGGATCGGATTGGAGTCTGGTTCCCGATCCAACCGGAATGCTTGAAGTTGCATGTTTTTGGGTTTTTTGGTTAAGTTTTTGTATGTTGGTTTCATTTGATAATATGATGGTGGATGGTGATGATTTATGGCCAGTTGATGTTGATAATTGAAGTTAAAAAAATATTTTAATAGGCTAAAGATGAAGATTTTTTTAATGTAAATACTAACTTTACACTCATCTACTTTAACTCTTTAATTTTTTTTTTTTTTGAAAGGAAACTCTTTAATTTGATTTTTAAATTATAGTGATTCCCGTTCCTCAATTAAAGTAAAGATATAACAAATAACCTAATGACTAAAAAGGATCAAAATTCCCTCATTTGTGGCACATAGTTGGCGACTCTCTTCATCCATGAGATAAAACAACAGTGGTTCAAATTAATCTTGAAAATAAAATTTAGTAGCTAGTAAACTATCAGATATGTAACTTCTGACATACCAAGTTAGATAAAAATAATAATAATAATAATAAAAGCGTTTACAGAAAATATAATAGATAAAATTTACTAAGACAAAACATATATAAAAGAGAGTATTTTCGCTTCAAAACAAACACACCCTTTTCATTTTTATACCGTTGCATGTAACTGAAGAAGTTTTTTTTTAGCAACTACGGTTAGTGTTTACAAGTTAGTAACACCCAAGTTAGTAATAATTTGTCAAAACGAAAAGGAAAGGCAAAGCATCCCACCTCCTTATTAAACCACTAGGCAAGAGATCATTGTCTAACTCAAGTAGTAAAAACCTATTTTTATTTTAGGTATTTACCCACTAACATTCTTAATTGAAACAAAAACATTATCATTTACTTTTGTTACATCTATTTTTAGTAAAACGATTTGTGGCCTAACGGTATCAAGGTGTGTATGAAAAGTGTCTATCCGCATGCAATCACTTATTCATCCCATGATGAAATAGGATGTAAATTAAAGTAGTATTAGAGGATGTATATATGGGTTGTGTAAGAAAAGAGCAGCAACAATAAAAAAAATTAAATAAAAAAATATCTTTTGTTAAATTTCTATATATTGTTGTCCATCTCTAAAAATAAAAATTTTAAGTTTCTGATTTTTTAATTGTTATAATAAACATGTATTAAAAGAGAATATCGTATTGTAGAACATGTCTATTTTAAAAGTGATCGTTAAACAGACCAAAAAGAAGAAAATTCTATGAGTAAGAACAAGTTATATAAAAATAAAATTAAAAGTCCACTTTTAGTGCTTTGACATTTGATCACCACTAGGAGCCCAAAATACAAAATTCACAACGACCACACACACATTGGACCACGTGTATACCAAAACACCATGTCATGTGGCACAATGTGATTAGTGACACTTCTTAAAACTTCATTTGTGATAAGTCAAAGATTTCGGGGGGAATGGTAAAATATCTAAATAGTCGTTCATTATTATTTCTGCCTCATTATGTTGATCTTGCCTTGGTCATGATATTGATAGTGCTTTACAAGTTTTATAAACAATTATATTGTCATGCATTGATTATTGGTCTTAAACTATTTTTAAATCATGAATAAAACCAAACCTTGCATATAACAAAGTCATTATTATATATAAAAATATAAATATAAGTATTATATATTTGTTAGTATAAATGTGTTTCTGGGTTCAATCTCATCACACATCTCTCAACTATATTATTATAGTTTCCTAAGCTAGAAAACATAAGCCACAACTGATGCACACACCAAACAAAACTAAACAAGATGTGAAAATAATGCTAGTGGTGTAAGGTGAGACAAATAGTATTTACAATTATTAGGTGGGGGTAGTGAAAAATGATGATGAACGTGACATACCTTAACTTATAATAAAATATTCTAATATATTTTTGATTAAAATGGTATAATATTTTTATATGACATTATTAACTTAGTAGAACAAATCTTTTTGCTGATACTTTTAAAGTTCTAACATTACTTTTTTTTTATTTTTTGTAAGGCTTCTAGCTTTAATATTAACATTGTTTAATAAAGCCTACTTTATTTTTATGCAACATCATGACATAATTGTTGAAATTAGACCCCAATTAAGGGTCACACAAATGACTAGCAAACAGATAATTAATTATCATGTAATTATAATATCATCAAATATTAAGATATTAGTTAAATTAATGGTACGGTTTGACATAAATTAATGCTATGGATATATGTATTACAATAAATACTTATATTGTAAGTTTTTTTTTATAAGGGGACCCTTTATTAAATAGAATAGTAGAATTACTTAATCATTTGAAGAGTTCTTTTTTAATTTATATTCAAAAGTAAAATTGGATTTAACATATTTAGATTTAAATAATTAAATCTAAATAATATAAAATAATCAAAGTTTTGTTAACTTTGAGTTAATCCTTGAAGATCTTTAGCTACATGTCTTCGGTTCTGGTGATCTCGAAGTTTCATGGGTTGACTCTTCAACACGTTTATTGCTGTAATTTTTTAAAAATTATGTTTTATGTCCATCAGAAAATGATTGAATAATGTAGGTTTAAATTCAATAGATAAAATAGAAATTTTTTTTTATCATATTGTCTTGTTAGATGCAATTGTTATACATGTATACTGATTTGTAATCTTATAATTTTAATGTGGTGTTTGAGTTTATATATGGTTAGACCAATCAATTTGCGAACACCAATTCCTAGCCCAAGGATTTAGGATTAAAGACAGAAAATACTCTTTTATGTTTATTGTTGAAGAATTGTTGAAGCATGAAAGCAGGTTTCGGTTTTAGTTGATAACTATAAATATTTATTAAATCCTGATATTAGAGGACAAAATTGACTAATATCATGGTGCCGTCAAATCAAGAAAACGAAACAATGATCTCAAGGGCCGGTGATTGGCCCACCATATGTCTATTTACAAACAATAACATTTAATGCATCAATATAGTTCACAAACTCGGTACACACCGCTCATTTTGAGGTTATATCACCTCAAACGGTCATGGTTAGGGCTAACCATGACCTTTATGTAGGGTGTAGGACCTTGCGGTCACGGTGAGGCCTAACGTGACGTTAGGTTCTCGGGATCATTGCAATTATTGGGTGGTAATTAATGTGTAATTAATGGGGTGACAGTTAGGGTTTTGGAGGTGTATATGTCACGGTTTGGCCAAACCGTGACATTTTGTACATATTTTTAAATTTTTTTTATTTTTTTTATTTTTTTTTTATCAAAACGGTTAATCTAATCGTAACATACGAGTTTGTGTTTTGTGTTTATTATTATTTATCATATTACAAGTAATTTTTTTATTTTTATTTAGTAGCTAATGATCTCATGTCATACGACGACTGAAATGCACATTGATTACAAATGTGTGTCATGATCTGATTGAAGTAGTGAAAGCTGCAGTGATATGATGTATATTATGTCATATGTGTATGTATGTGTATGTATGAGAGTGGGAAATGTGCCTACGGTTATGGAGTTACTATCATTATTTAATATTGAAATGTGCCTACGGTTATGTAATCATACTAGTTGTTTTATTTTTATTTTATCACACGGTTAACCTAATCGTAACATACGAGTTTGTGTTTTGTTATTTTACAGTTACATTACAAACAAAGAAACACACCAAACAAACATATACAATTAACATTATCAACATTACAAATATAAACAAAGAAACAAGAAACACAACCAAACAAACACAACCAAATATAAAGTCATCATAACTGAAACTGCGCATATATATATACAACGAGTTTTTACTACAAAAAGAAATAAAATACAAACAAAATACCTATCTAATCCATCATCCCCGGATCGCTGCCCTGACCAGACCCGCCCGCCAGAAGGGCCAGCACCTCATGGTCTAACCGCCTCGGTGGCTGGGACAACAACGGCGTACCCGAGGCGGCATAGTCCACGACCATGTGCTGGACGACCAGTCCATAATATCATGCAGCCTCGTGGTCGTATCCTCCAGCCTCCTGGTCATATCCTCCAGCCTCGTGACCTTGTCTCGTGTGTCCTGAAGCATATCAAGAACATGAGCAGGCAATCGCACGGCATGGTACACGCGCTGAGGATGCTGGGGCGGGTCCTGGTCGTGCGGCGGGGGAATGGGTGATTCCCCCGCCGCCAAGGGGCTCGTGGGCATCCTAAAGGTGGACCTCAGCCCCCGCTAGCTCGGAGGGGTCCACCAACGGCTCGGACACCCATGGCACGAGCTCATGGTATCTACTGAGCAGGTGCCACGTGCCGTCGGGAACCTCCGAATGATCCTCATCCCAGTGGCGGTGGTCCGGGCGGCCACGCGCAAGGAGTCGGAGGTAGCGGGAGTGGGACATGGCGTGTGCGTACCCCAAGCCCGAGCGATCCGGGAAACGATGTTCCCTCCCACTAACGCCCCTCGCGATGCCGATGATAATAACTAGCAAAATAATCAGCGAGGGCATGCGCGAGGTGGCAGTGTCGGTGTGTGAGTACACACCGAAGAAAAAAAAGGTCGGCGGCGTTGACCCTGTCGGTCCCCGCCCCACGACCGGCGATGGACGTGGCGATGAGTCGGTGAATGTATCTATACAGAGGGTCTCGTATATGAGATGAACTCGTATCACCACCATACGGTTCATCGCCAATGGCAGGCCACCAGACCTGATCTGAGTCGTCGGCCCCGCGGATCAAGGCCGTGGTGTACATCGGCTGTCCGACCTCCACCTCCGTGTAGAGGCCGCTGACGACGGCGAACCGCCGAAGTGACATGTGGTGGAGGTGGCCGAACAACCGGAAAGAAACCTCCGCGGGCGCACGATCGTCCGCTATGTCGTCCTCGTCCAGCTCCGCAAGTCCCTGCTCACGTGGACGGAATGTGAAGGTGCAGTAGAACTCCACGGTCAGCTCTCGATGGGCATCGTCGCCCACCCGGAACAGCTGCTCCCACGGGCCGTCCTCGCCGATAATCTCAAAAAAACGGTCCCGCTCTCCAACGAGCTGTAAGAAGTCCTCCGACAGGACGGTCCCCGGTGCCGGCACTCGTGCTCTCAGGGTCCTGAAACGCTCGTACGACGTAGTCCCCTGCTCGAACTGTAAAACTGGCAGTCATCAATGCCGGGAATAAAAGCATCGTCGGCATCCATATCTGCGAAAAAAACGTATTATCATTATTTACAATGTTTATAAAATTAATGGTTGACGGTTAATTATTATTATTATATTGGTATTATTACTATATTATTATTATTTTATGTATACTATTATTATTATTGGTATTATTATTATATATATACTATTATTATTATTAGTATTATTATTAAATTACTATAATTATTATACTATTATATTATTACTATTATTTATTATTATTATTATTATTATTACTATTACTGTTAGAATTATTACTATTATTATTATATATTCTTATTATTAGTACTATTATTATTTACTTACTACTACTATTATTATTATTATTATTATTATTATTATTATTTATTATTATTACTACTAGTATTACTATTATAAATTATTATTATTATTATTTTTAACTATTATTATTATTATTATATTATTTATTATTACTATTACTATTTTAACTATTATTATATTATTATTTACTATTTCTATTATCATTATTCTATATTACTATTAATATTATAACTATTATTATTATTATTACTATTATTATTACTATTATTACTATTATTATTACTATTACTATTATAACTATTATTATTATTATTATTTACTATTATTATATTACTATTATTACTATTTATTATATTAGTATTATTAATATTACTATTACTATTATATTATAACTATTATTATTACTATTATCTATTATTATTTCTAATAATAATAATAAACCGTCGACAAACTACGCTACACATACGGGAAAACCTATCAAATCTATAAGGGAAAACTATCAATCTCTTGGGAAAACCTATCAAATCTATAAAGGAAAACCTATCAAATCTATTTGGAAAACCTATCAAATCTATTTGGGAAAACTATCAAATATTTGGGAAAAACAATCAAATCTTTAGGAAAACCTATCAAACATATTTAGGAAAACCTATCAAATCTATGTTTACCTCTAGGATTAAAGCGGAAAATTACGTACCGAAAACGATAATGTAGCGGCGGTGGTGGTGCGACGACGGTGTTGCAGCGGCGGTGGTGCAGCGGCGGTGGTGGTGCGCAGATGGTGAGTGGCGGTGGTGGTGGAAGATGGTGAGCGGCGGTGGTGGTGGTGGAAGATGGTGAGCGGCGGTGGTGGTGGTGGAAGATGGTGGTGGTGCAGCGGCGGCGGTGTCACGGGGAGGGCTCGCGGTGCGGTTGGAGGCGGTGGAGGTGAAACGTTAAGAGGATTGCGGTGGTGAAGTGTAACAACCGAAATTTTGATAGACAAGAGAAATAATAAGAAGAAAAGAAAAGAAAGAAAAAAAAGTGGAAGGGGGTATTGTGTAAAAGTACAAAGAAAAGACAAATATCTGATATACATAGGGATGGCTGCCCACACTTTTCTCACAACCCCAAATCTTCAAAATATTCTAGAGAGAGAAAGAGCAGACCACGAGAATTTGAAGGAAGAACAAGAAGAAGAAGAGTGCGGATTCGAGGTACAAGGTCTCACGGCGACGGGTTTTGAAGAAGCCATACCCAGCAACACAATGTGAGTTCTAAGACCCCTTCTTTTACACATTTTTGAATGATTTTGAGGGCTGGAACACATCTTGAAACTGTTTTTTTTTAGTTGCGGGTGTTTAATCCGTACATGTATGTATATGTATATGTGTATACGGTCTGTTCAGGACGCTGATTCCACTACATGTGAACTTTCCAGAACAGATATATATGATTCACGCATGAATGTTCATAGGTATACTTTTAATGTATGTTCTAGAATGGTATACATGATGTTTAGGTGGTTCTAAATGGGTAATATGATGAATCTGTGCTAAGGGTCTGTAAATGATGAACGAGTATGAAAAAGGGGCACAGGTTAGGTTGCAAGTCACCTTAGACAACCGCATCAACTTTATGATGACAGCCCATGAAATGCGACTAAGGCAGTCAGCCGCATTAACCAATGCGGAAGGTTAAGGAAATGCGGTCCAGGCATTGTCTCATCCGCATTGTCCTAATGAAAAGAAGTGGCCAAGGCATCTCAGCCGCATTGACTGATGCGGACGAATGAAAGGAATGCGGCTGTGGCAATTGACTGCCGCATTGACCAATGCGGACAAGTCCGGAAATGCGCTAAGGCATTTCTCAGCCGCATGGACTAATGCGGGTAGATCATGAAATGCGGATAAGGCATTCCTCGTCCGCATTGACTAATGCGGATGGTCAGACTAATGCGGATGGTCAGACTAATGCAGATGAACCAGAATATGAAATGCGGATTAAGCTTAGTAAGATCTGATTTATTTGGGTAAACGAGTAACATAGGCATGATGATGATGATGATCTTGCATGGGTATACCTACTGTATACCATATATGTATGATGCCTTGTATGAGGATGAATGAATGTTATGTGTATGTCCTTATGATTATGTATGTTTATCTTTCCGAAACTTTACGAATTATGGAAATGAATGAATGAAGTATTATGTAGCGTAAAGTGAAAGATAATGAAAGAGGAACATGATGATGAATGCATGTATAATGAATAAATGAAAAGAAATATGATGATGAATACATGCATTAATGAATGAACGAATTAAGTCTTGCAAGCATTGAATAAGGTAAATGGTCTTCTTTGTGATTGACCATGTCATGGTACCTCTACCGCTTCCTACTAGTACTGTGGCATACGCTTTGATTCACGGCCCAGTAGCTAAGACTGATCGGGGGTATAGCATATGGTATTGGTACAAAAGAAATTCAATGTGCAAGCAAAGATGAAATGGGATCCTTGTCATTCGACCACAGTAATCATAGCCAAGTGCTATGAAGGGGGTAAAGCCTGACGGATCCATATGAGAATTTAAAGATAATGATGTATAACGAATGATGAAGATAATAATAAATATTATCTTTGTATATGTATGATGTATGATCACGTGAAAGAATTTATAATGGGAATTAAATATGTTTATTATAAAACTAGACTCACTCAGCAACGCTGACTTTTATGTGTTTCATGTTGGCAGGTAGTGTTGCTGGGGATGGCACGAGGCGACTACTCAGCTCTTTGGGGATGGCATTCTCCTTTGATAATGCTGCCACGCAATATGATGCGGGCTTATAGTGCATGCAACAATTATGTTGCATGCAAGTGTCAAGTGTTCCTTGAGGATCCCGATAAACGGGATTACTTAAGGAACCTTCCTTAAGGATCCTGATAAACAAGATTACTTAGGAATCTTCTTATGATGAAATTTTTTCATGTTTTTATACTAGAGGTCACTGTTTATGACCATTTTGTAATCAGTAACAATGTAATCTTTGTACAAGCTTTATGATGAAATGAAATGTATCTTTTGAATGTTTCCCCTGCAGGTTATTTAAGATGTTTATAAATATATACCAAATGTATGTTTTATGTGCGATGAACGACCAACTGTGAGGTGCCCGGGAACGGGGCCTTACATGAAGTGGTTGTGGTTGTGTGGATTGTGTGGTGAAATGGGGGTGTGCGAAAGGTTGAAGACGAAACCAGTAACCACGAGGTCACGGTTTGGCCTGCACGTGACCTCTTACAGACAGGAGGTCCGGTTTGCCCTCCACGTGACCTCTTACACACACGGTGCTCGAGGGGTAGGTGCACTATCGAGGGGAAATCAGATTCAAAAAATATCTCAAGAGGTCACGTTTTGGCCTCCACGTGACCTCTTTCTTTTTTTGTATAATTGTTATTATTATTATTGTTATTATTATTATTATTATTATTATTATATTATTATTATTACTATTATTATTATTATTATTATTATTATTATTATTATTTTATTATCATTTTTATTAACCGTAACCTTTTAGTTTCTGAATACACAAAATAATACTATTAAATTATATTTATTATTAACTTTAAAATTATTACTATTAAACTTTTTATTTATATTAGAGTATATTATTATTATTATTGTTATTATTATTATTATCATTATTGTTATTATTATTAGAGTTTATTTTTAGTTTCTGGATATATACAAAATATTATTATTATTAATATTATTATTATTATTAACTTTAAATTATTACTATTAAACTTTTTTTTTATATTAGAGTATATAATTATTATTATTGTTATATTATTATTATTTTATCATTATTGTTATTATTATTAGAGTTTTTTTGTAGTTTCTGGATATATACAAAATATTATTATTATTACATTATTATTATTTTAACTTTAAAATTATTACTATAAACTTTTTATTTATATAGAGTATATTATTATTATTATTATTATTATTATTGTTATTATTATTAGAGTTTATTTTGTAGTTTCTGGATATTCAAAATAATACTATTATAATTATTATTATCAACTTTAAAATTATTACTATTAAATTTTTATTATTATTATTGTTATTATTATTATTTATCATTATTGTTATTATATTAGAATTTATTATGTATGTTTGAACATTGGTTTACAAAATATAAGGTGCATATATGTCGATATGTTTCCGATAAGATTGTTAGGTTATCATTAAAACGTTACGGTTTGTTCACGTACACATGTTTGTATGTACGTTTACGAAGTGTATTTGTTTTTATTGTATATATATGTTGATGTATGTGTATGTTCATGAAAAAAATCCGATTCGATATACGTAAATGATCATAAACGGTTAATGTGTAGGATTCGGGAACTTTAAAAGGTCACGGTTTAGACCAAACCGTGACGTCTTTTGTCAAGAAGTTGTCACGGTTCACCCACCACGTGACACTTTGTGTCAATAAGCTGTGACAGCTTCATTCCACAACGCCACATGTGAACAAATGGGTCACGGTTTGCCCAAACCGTGACCTTTTGGTCCGTATTATTTTAAAAGAATAAGTTTTCTATACCTATCAGCGAACCACCTCGTCCCGACCGGTTAAGATGGTAGGGCAACAGGGAGTGGTGTGGGCTCGAAACCCACAACCACTGGTTCAAGTGGGTATTTTTTATAAAATATTTAATTAGTAAAATATTAAAAATTAGGCAAACGGTCATGGTTTGCCCTAACCGTGACCTTTTGCTCTAACCCTAACCGTGACCTTTTACAAGTGCCATGCGCCCGAAAAGTGGTCATGGTTAGATCTAACCGTGACCTTTGCCAAACCCTAAACGTCACCGTTTGGTCAAACCGTGACAGTTTATCTTCCTATTTGATTTAGTGTTTTATTTCTATTACTATTATTATTAAATATATTAATATTATTATTATTATTATTATTATTATTATTATTAATAAAATATTATTATTAATATTATTATTATATTATTATTATTATTATTAGTAACTTTAAATTTATTACTATTATTATTTCTTCTATTATTATTATTATTTCATTATTACTATTATTATTATTATTATTATTATTACTTTAAAATTATTACTATTATTATTTCTTCTATTATTATTATTATTATTTCTATTATTACTATTATTATCATTATTATTATTATTATTATATTATTATTATTATTATTATATTATTATTATTTTTCTATTATTATTATTATTATTTCTATTATTACTATTACTTTTATTATTATTATTATTATTATTATTATTATTATTATTATTATTATCATTACTATTACTATTATTATTATTTATACTATTATTTTATCATCATCATCATCATCATCATCATCATCATCAAATAAAGATCAAATAAAGGGATCTTTATTAATATGATAAAGTATCGGAAAATGATAACTTACAAGAGGCATTGGTGCCTCTATGACGATCCGTTATTCTAACGTAATTATTTATACGATCCTCATATATATTTTGCCATTCTAGTGCTTGTTGATATGCAAATCTCGGCTAATGATAGCCTACACTGGGCATTGGGTAATCCTCTTCCAATCGTATGCAAATAAAGTGACATTGATGAACATGAGCAAGTGCAACAACTGGATAGTTGAATAATGGCTCTGGGGCTGTTCTCAGCGGGAACCATGTCTGGCTGCTAAATGAAGAAATA
Organism: Flaveria linearis; assembly: GCA_024085815.1. NCBI lineage: Eukaryota > Viridiplantae > Streptophyta > Magnoliopsida > Asterales > Asteraceae > Flaveria > Flaveria linearis. The sequence goes on from CM044008.1 coordinate 54,910,978, forward strand.
AGATGCACAATACAATTGAATGTTTCCGCAATTACGAGTCCATGGGCCGGAAAAGTTAGCCAATGGGTATCGGGTGCGGGTTGAGTCGTGCCAAACCAATTTAAGCTATTACGAACAGAATCATAATAGCCAGGCAACTCGCGGTTCAAATTGCTCCGCCAATACCTCATGTTTCTGTCCATCTCCGACAACATTTGACGCCTAACCAATTCCCATTCATTTTGCTTTTTCCCTAAAGCCACCGTGATCGCCTGAAAACCACAGTTACCATCAGGCCGCACATCTTTTATAGTCGAAACGTACCGGTGAATCCATTAGGGCAGCTGATCCTTAAACTTCATAACTTTTATCACGTCCTTTGGTTTCAATATTAGAGGAAACCCTAGGGCAGCTCCCGTAATCGGTACATTTGAAGCAGCCTTTGCTTGATTAGAAAGGTCGTTGGGCATTTTAAACTGAGGGGTATATGAGCTATGCCTCGCCGGGTCAGGCATAGTTTGTTATGAGGAAGTATAGGAGCTGTGTCTAGCAGCCTCATACTGTGATGTATTGGAGTCCGCTCTTCTTTGTTGCTCCTTAATATTTGGACGACCACGTCGGTCATGACGCACCTCAGGTTCTTTAAGTTTTGACTTGCTCTTAAACAAAGAGTCAAATACTTTCTTAAACAATTTTTCTTTACTTGAGGGTTGGGAGACGACATAACCTTTTGTTTCAATTCATCAAATTTCACATCGTAGTCGGGTTCAGGCGGCGCGACGTACGCTGGCTCGAAATCAAGCTTCCTCCAGTGTGGATCTACCGCATCGAGTGGAATACTTGTGACTAGATTTAAAGGTTAAATTATTAGTGAAAAATATGCAATCGTGTGACAACAGTAAAAAAATGTATTAAGAAAAATATAACCTTCTCGGACGTATATCTCCAAATGACAAGCACATGGCAAGCCCATGGACGTGAACAACTGGTGTCCACATGAACCCCCAGACTCCAGAATCATTTCCATTTTCGTCAACTCTGATTCAAGGAGGCTAAGGCAAAAAATGGATACTTTATAATGCAACTTTGAGAACAATGACAGTCGATGGTCTTTTTTAATTTTCACACGGGACACCTCGAATGTTTTACAAATTTCAATCTCCTGGCCGCGCACGAGGTCACAAACATATCGGACAAGTGTGTGCAACGTATTATTGGTCCCTGTGAGGTAACTCTTGAAGTTGGCATGTTGGCCCTCAACCCTATTAGTTGTAAACTCACCAAAATTAAGGCGGTCGTACATCCAAGAAGTAATAATTTTCTCTTTGTACGGCACCAACCAATTATTCCAAATATATTCCCATACCTCTGAAAGAAATAACAAAATTTATAAAATGAACAAATAAATTATTAGAGTAAAAATAACTATGAAATTCTTATCACGTTTACCATCTTCAGTTAACTTTTCTTCCATCTTCCTGCAATTGTAATCGTACAATGCCTCTGTGGGAGACGGACACAAGGTCTTCCACCAGTATGGAAAATCCTTCCACATGCCGGTTTTGAATATCATATTCCACCGTCTTTTTATATTCTCCCTAACGTGCCACCTGCATAGGTTTTTAGTAGCACTCGGGAACACGGTGTCACACGCGCTCATCAGGGCCAGGTCCCTGTCTATGACAATAACGCGGGGCTCCACACACCCATCGAGCATATCTCTGATCCGCTCCAGTACCCATGTGAAGTTGTCCTGCCGTTCCCTCGATATAAATGCATGCGCAATACAAAATGAATTCAACGTCGACGTAACGCCAATAACCTGAACAAACGGAATGTTGTACATGTTGGTCTTGTACGTCGTGTCTATCAACATCACGTGCGGGAATGCGCGCCATATTTTATACGAAGTAGGATGACAAAAGAAAACATCTTCCACGGCCTTAGTAGTTGCATTCGTTCGTGTTTCATACACGAACTCTTTAGATTGTAGCAGGTTTTCAAGTTCCTGCATTGGTGTCATGCCTTTTCTCCCCTCAGCCCTAAACTTCGACGTCAGATTATATATGTCTTGAACAACACAGACGCTGTGGGGAAAGTGCTCCCTTACGGCTGAATGGATATGTCGTGGCCGCACGTGCTGACTGTGTAACTTCTAGACAAAATCAATTTCTTCGGCAGTCATCTTCCTAAGATGCGCGTGGCCCTCCTCGTACACAACAGGATCGTGGTTATGCGTCTCGTTTCTCACCTCTAACATCCAACTGTCACTCTTTCCTACGTACTTCCCTACGAGTTTAAAGGGACATCCCTTCTTTATGCTCCCAGTACGTCTACTTGTGTCAGTGAATTTAGGTTCACCACTATGATTGCATAATAGTTCCACATCCTTTTTTCGTGACTGACCCACCACAATGACGCACCCATGCTCACGTCCTCTCATTTTAGCCCAGCTCTCCAAGTCCTCACGAGAATCAAAATACTGAAAAAATGATAAAGCTAGACATAAAAAACAATATATAAAATAAATAAAAAATAAAATAAACAAAAGAATAAAAACTCTTCGTACTTTATCGGTTTTATAAGAAACCGTAGCCTTTCGAATCCGATACTCATCCTCATCATGCTCCGCGGTGTCCCCATGGTTTTCTTTGAGGTGAACCGGACCGTCACTCTCATCCGTGTCATTCCCATTAAAAGTATCCGACACATGTGTAATTTCTAGTTCTGACTGGTACGGGGGATGTCCGTAATCCAGCTCTGTTTGTGAGTGGTACGTGTTCGGGGCATGCCCGTAAGAATTGCAAGGGGGATATCTGTACCCTTCACTGTAACCTGTCTGTCCAAATAAAGAGTTGTACGCCTCTTGAGCAAATGTGTTCGACGGGTTGGTTTCCTCCTCCCCCCACGGAGGGTGACTCCCGTATACGTAATATTCCTAAAAAAGATAATGGTTAGATATTTCAAATAATAAGTTATAATAAAACATATACTAGTTCAACCTGGTTCGAATCTTTGATATGTGGCACCTCATTCAAATCTGGAAGCTTCGGCTTTTGATAACGATCTCCCGAACCCGACATTGTTTTCGAATTAACGTGTTTTTTGGAATGAGGAAGGCTGAAAAAACTCGAGTGTTGGATGAATGAAAGCCCAAATGAAAAAAATTTCAAATGAGATGATTTGATGCGGAGTGTTGAAAGAGGAAAGGTGTTTAAGGTGAAAATTTGGTGCACAAACCGTCACGGTTTGGCCTCCTCGTGACGGTTCGTGGCACGATTCCCAGCCTTCTGTCAAAATCACGTCTACCTCGTATCTTAAACTGAGACCTCGTACCCTAGAGGTCACGGTTAGGCCAAACAGTGACGGTTTGGTGACCGCTTTTCAACTTTATCAGCCCATTTTGTCATTTTGTTGTCACGAGGTCACGGGTAGTACCAGCCTAAACCGTGACAGCAAGGCCTTGCGGTCACGGTTAGGGGCCAAAATATGACCGCAAGCCCTAACCGTGACCGTTTGAACCGGCCTACCACCAAAAACACCCACGGCGTCCCCAGCTCCACCCTATATGTTATCTTTGTTTGATACCTTTTTTACACAAAGTAGTTTATTTTACGCCTTATGAATTTCGACGACATCATACGAGATTTGATAACAGACGCCATCATTGACTCAAGTTATTTCTGAACTATACTTATGTAATAATATAAAACTAGTGATTAACTTGCCGCGCGTTGCTGCGGCGGCGTACGTACGTGTCATGATCAAGTATAAAATATGATCGACTCAACTTGTTTCCGAACTAAATTTACGTAAAACATGGAGTAACACGAATTTGCACCATCAAATGAAAACATATTTTATTTAAACCGACTATATTTCAAACACAATTTACGTTAAAACGTATAACAACTCAAAATGTACATCAAAATAAGCAAGTGCGGGAAAAACATATGCGACATGATAAAGCATAAATTACATTCGCTCTAACACATTTCCTAGCAAATTTACATCAAAACATAGAGTAACTCGAACTTATACCAACGAAATAAAATTATAATATTTGACCCAACTCTTGAGTGATATACTGGGTTTGTTTGTTTGTTTGTTTGTTTATTTGACCCAACTCGTTCTAAACAAAATTTACACATAAAATAAACACGAAATATTATATAATAAAGTTTTTTAAGATAAATATAATTTGAACTACTACTACTATTATATGAGAAACTAAAATATGAGTTAATTAAGAAAGCATGCAAAATATAGTGAATGTTAGACTCGAACCCGAATCTTAATTATAGTGAAAGGGTTCACAAGCCAGCAATCTAGATGCCCTTACATGTCTCAATTTTGCTATTTATAATATATAATATAAAAAAAATAAAATAAAAAAATCCCCACCGACATATATATATAATATGCAATATACAAAAAAATTAAAAGATAAAAAAAATCAAATATATATAATATACAATATACAAAAAAATTAAAAAATCAAAAAAATCAAAAAATACCACCGACAAATTGGATTAATAGGAATAGAAATAACTCGCCTTTATAATATTGATTAAAATGCATTATATATTACCCCGACTATTTAACAAAGAAAATTAATATTGAAACGTAAACAAACTTAAAACGTAAATGAGAAAGCAGGTGTCATGACACCATATGTAGTGTGATAAAGTATAGATTACAGTATTTTCGACTTGTGTTCAAATTAAATTTACGTCAAAACGTATAGTAACTCATATTTATACAATCAAATGATAACATATTATATTTGACCTGACACGTTCTAAAAAAACTTACGTCAAAGCATGTGCCAACTCAAAGTGTGCACAAAAATAAGTACGGAAACGTTTTATATGTGACTCGGCTCATTTTTGAGCTAAAAATACGTCTGAACGTCAACAAACACCAAAACGTACACTATCTTAAAGGGTATATAGAAATAAGAACGAAAACATTTATATTTAGCCTGACTCCCTTTTAAAGAATATATATACGTCTAAACCTAGACGCATTAAAATTTATACCGACATGTTCATAACGAAGATAAAAAAGAAGTTTATTTAAGTAAAAGTTGTACGGAGATAAATCCAAAACATTAAAAAAAACTAAGAGGGTTAAAAGTGATATTTTACAATGTTTTTAAAAGTGTTAAAGAATGAAAGTGTAAAAGTTGAAATTGAGTGCGGGAGAAAGGGCCGATAGTTAATTCACCGACCTTTCTTTTAAGGGTATAGTACATAGTATATTTGTATAGTACAAATAAGTTATGGCGTTGTATCTTATACATTTTAAACTCTTAATATTTTGATTCTAATACACACTAATATATATAACAATCAAATCACTAGTTTGAAAATAAATTATGTGTTTATATATATATATATATATATATATATATATATATATATATATATATATATATATATATATATATATATATACTAGGTTAGTCCCCGTGTATTACACGGACGGAATAAATAATATATTAAATCATTAGTTATAAAATTTTATGCATTATAAAATCATGCTTGAATATAATATGATTATAGTTACGTATAAATAGCTACTTTAAGTAAATAAATAATAATTTATTTTTCTTAAACTTTTATTTTTGTAAAAAAAATAATGATTTTTAAGTATTTTTTAAGAAAATTTAATTTAAAAAAATAGTTTGTTGTATTCTGTATTTTACGAAATTTACTTTTAAAAAGGTTTGTTTTTAATAAACAATAGGTTTTTAATTTATTAAACTATACATTTTTAATTTGAAAATAGTATGAGTAATATTATTAGTATTCAATATTATTATTAATAACATAGAGAAATAAGAAAATAAGTTTAATGAGACTTACAATTATTCATGCTTATTTTAGTATTTTTATAAATAGATAGATATGCTAAAACCTAGTAATTAAATGGATATAGTTAGTAATAAACACGAAAAGTTACAGTATAATATTTTAATATAAAATATAATTAAAATTAAATACACGTAATAGTTCAAGAAATAAAATAATTATGTTATTTTTTAACTCTCTTATCTAAATAGTTTTATTTTTAAACATTCGTTTTAAGATTTTTAAAAAAATTCACCTGTTTATAATTTTTTAAAAGCAAAATGATTTAAAATATTTTATTTAAAAAAGGTTTAGTGTTTTAGAAATTTTATATTATATAAAAATTTTAGTTTTTTATTATTTAAATTTTAGTTAAAAGATGTGATTTCTAATTTTCTTAAGAAAATCTATTTTTTAAAAGATAGTTTGATTTTAAAAATCTAGATAAGAGAGAGAAATATAACAATTAATAAAAGTCATTTTAATAAGAGAGAGAAATTTGTATAAGTATTTAAATTACAATAATACCATTTTGAAGGGAAAATTGATATGTGAATGTCTAGAAGAATGACAAGTAGCAAAAGAGTGGATTAAGATAATGACAAGTGCCAAAATAAATCTTGTTTTATTAAATACTATAGATATAATACGTAAAAACAATGGCACTAATAATACAATATGATCTAAAACGTAAAACCATTAATAAATACATATGATATAATATTTGAGGCAGTGATCTGATATATTATATACAACATGACATATTTGATAAAATAATCAAAATGTAATAGTCTAAAGAGTTTTATATCTAAAGTTAGATGCATGACAGTCTTATGTATTTTTTCACGCTCCGTCTCTTCCTACACACTTATTTTTGGTTTCTTTTTGTTAGAATAAGGCTTGAAGATATTGATTCTAAATGTTTTAAAACTAACCATTTGAATATTTTTTCTTAAAGTCCATAACGGTTGACGATTTAAGATGAGATTAAACTAAATAAATTAAGAGACTAATTGAAGGTACATAATTAAGGTACATTCCCTTTGAGGCAGGACCACAGTTGCAATACGTATTAAGAAAGCCAATTAAAAATGAAATTTCAAATAAAGTAAACAACAAAATCCTATAACCCTCGAGTCTTCGTGGGGCTTCCAAACTTTTCTATCATTACCTATCAAATTAAGCTAACGAATAACTTTTTAATAATAATAAAAACAAAAGATAGGGTTATAATAAAACAATATTAAATCTAAAAATATTAAGAATACATGTTTTTTCTATTGGTTTTAAGAGAAGAATATTATGGTCACTATGTCAAAAAAATTAAGGTCCTTGTGTGTCATATTTCATGTCATTGTGCAAATACTTTTTATTATTTTATTTCAATTTATCATTATGTTTTATATTTTAAAGTATTTTGTGTTACTTTCGTTATTATTTTTTATCAATTATATAAATTTAATTTTTGTAAATTATAAGAAAAAATATTTTATAATTGCTTTTTACAACTAAAGGTATGTAATGATTTTATTTTAGCATTTGTTTGTAAAACTCATAATGTTTAGGGAACATAATGATAAACAAAAAACAAAATGAAACATTTTATCATTATGTATTATGTTTTATATCAATTTATATTATTTTGTTATTGTTTTTCATACATTAGATTAACCAGTTTTTATTTTATAATTGTATTTTACATATTGAAAGTACTGTTTAGCATTATTTCACCACTATTTTTGGAATTCGTCATTAAAAAAACAAAATAGTGTTTAGAAAAACATAATAACAAAAGAAAATACACAATAAACCGTATTAAAGACGCGATAACAAGCAAAAATTAGAAGAGTTGAAAAACATAATTATTTTTAACGTTATATATAATGATACTGTAATTGTTTTAAAGAAAAAACATTCATTTTTATAATCATATCGTATATAAAAGCTATGACCGATTTAAGAAGAGGGGGGTTTGAAAAAAGTTAGCAACAACAACAACAATATCAACGCCAACAACAGCTACAACAATGAATATCAACACCAACACCAACACTAACACCAACAATAGTCTGTATCTTACATATATGTAAATTAATGATACTTGATTTATATTTATGTAAATATATGTTTCTGTTTTCATTGTCTCATATACATCAATATAATATATGATTACATTACAATGTCCTGTGTCATGAACATGTTACTCTAAGTAAATCTAATATGTTACGCCAAATACTAGAGGCAATGTAGCGAATCTAGTACGACATAATGCTAGTTTGAAATGTTATCTAACATAACTTCAAGATCCGATAGGTCAAATAACACATTTACATTAGTAATATTAACCATTGTAAAAAAATCAGTTGTACTATAATATAAAAAGTAGGTTGCATTATACACACATGATGTGTTATTACATTATATAATGTAATTACCAGTGTAGGTTTTCATATGTAGACATCACGTATGTAATGTATCTCAATATTAATTAAAGACCCGATGTAAAAAGATATTAAATAATGTGAATAATGTTACTCCCTACACCAGGCAAAGATAATATAAACCAATAGATTAGTATAGCATACTTTTTATTGAATTAATATGTGCCAACATTAATTTATTATGTTGTTACAGTAATATAGTGTAAGTTACATATATGAAATGGGTTCATTTTCTAGTTATGAAATAGAAATTATTATATTGTTATACTAAAATATAATACAAATCTACAATGTAAATCACCAACGTGTATAAGGTAACGCCGTTTAATATAATATGAAATTATACAAATGTAGGAAGTAATGTATGTAGTTTAATATGATATCAGGAAAAAAATATTATATAATTCAAAATCTAGTAATGTAATAAACATTCCAAGTGTAATGTAGCAAGCCCGTTATGGCATTAGGATTATATATAGGATAATTATAGTAGTATAAGAACACATTACACAATTTCTAGGGTTAATGTAACAAATCTAATACAACATTTCGTTGATGTAATGTAAGTATCATAATATGCTACTAGATTTATGAAATTTAACATAGGTTAAAATTCTATTAGATAGGGAACAATCAATTGTCTGGACCTGAGATTCTATAGGAAACAACAAACAAAATTTTACAAATAAGAAAACAATTGAAAACGACTAGGGATAGACAAAATAGTTATGGAGACAGAAGATGCAAGCCGTTAGACCATTGAAGATTATAAAAAGCGATTGGACCTGAAGTCTGTCAGTTATAGTTATTGGAAGAGATGAACTAAAAGATATAGAACTACCATAGAAGATGGGCAAGTTAAGAAGTTCAAAATAAATAAATTAACATTTGAAATTCTCGACGATGCCCTAATATACTTGTGAATTAGAATCAAAAATTAAAAAGTAGCATCCATATTTATTCATTTAAAACTTGTTAGGACCGTGGACGTACGGAGTATTAACTGATTCAACGTGAAACCTAATCAAATAGTGCAGAATCCTGTTTGATTGTCGATCCAATCAAGTAGAACGTAAACCGGGATCAATCTAACGATAGAACAACGTTAAGAATGAATAGAAAATGATCTGGGACGAATTGTGAACTTGGATGGATGTGATAGAACTCTCTGGACGGCTAGGGTATGAAAGAATTCAAAGTGTTCCGTTTTTCCACGAATTACGTGGTATTTATAGGTTTCAGTGTACTGCCGTACGACTGAGCCATTAGCATGGTTCAGTCGTGCGACTGAGCCATACGATTTGTTCATGCGCACGATTGAACTATACAATTGGTTCAATCGTGCCACTGAGCCAGTCTCATGACTTAGTCGTGCGATTGAGCCAATCACCTGGTTCAGTCGTGCGACTGGTCCATAAGCATGGTCCATTAGCATGAATAACCATAAGACTAAGTCAAACACATTCCTGAATCATTATAAAATCAGCACTATGAATAACTACTACAAACCCATATATAATATTCATTCAAGCGTGTATTTATAAACGATATTAGAATAAGACACATTCAATAGTAAATATACATTCAAACACATATCATATTACCAAAATATCCTTGTATTACACATATGTAAGATTGAAAGACATAAACATTTAAGTATAATGAACTAGGGAAATTGTGTATCAACTAACTCCCCCTTGGACCTAGTTCACTCTATCATCTAACATTCTTCACACACTCAGCAAACTTCATGAGCTTTTCTTCTTTTATACCCCAGCATGGATTTCAAATGCAAAGCACAGTCTGATTACATGCTAGAATTGGAGAGCTTGCACTATGTCCAGAGTATCATAGAATAGTGGCCACTTGTATTATGTGTAGACATCATCCTCACACAAGTTTGTAAGCCACATCGGGTCAAACACCCTGATTGTCTCAATCTTTCAATTCCGATTTAGTACAATAATAGCTTCACCCGTCCTCCAGTCATAATACCACCATTTAAAGTGAGGCATGAAGTCCTGTGGCATTTTCCTTAAAGGAATCTTTGTTATGGTCCTGGGCGGTCTCCACTTCAGAACTACCTTAGGTCTTCCTGAATTGGGATCAACTTCAGTTTTGCTCATGAATCGCCTCGGTTGTTGAGGTTTGAAGTTCACCCACTTAGTGTGATACTCTTTCTTGAAGGCCCTTTCAAACCATCCTGAAATTAGTTTTGAGTCTGCATATAGTAGGTTTAAACTTGCTAGTCTGTTCCGCTCAAAACCCGGTAGAGTTTTCAGAGCATGAGGATATCTGAAGTACTCGATCCCCTTCTTTGTTTTTATAACATAAACGTTTAAGTCCTCAAAATAAGCCCAACTGATGATTTTCCCTGACACCTTCTGATGCCTTCTAACTTTATACAGCTTCGTGTATGCATTCTGCTTTGGTGGTTCACGTTGGTTTCTCATCTCAGCCAGACATGCAGCCCACTCAGCTTTTCTCTCCTCCACATCGGCATCATCAGCTTGAGCTGTCTTCTAAGTCGATTCTTTCTTAGTGACCTTCTCATGTACCTTGTCGAAGGTTTCCCTGTCAAACATATCACCTAAATCAGGTAAGACATCTCTATCGTCATTAGTATACTGAGGATAATAATCAGATATGACATCCTCTATCTCCACCTCATCTACACCATGTAGTTCCTCATCGCTGATAACATCGACTTCTGGTGCGTCTCTGACGATCTCATCGGGGTTTAGCCTGAACATCTCTACAATCTGTTCATCTAATAAGTCATGACTGATCTCCCCCTCTTCTGGTGCATAACTCACTGATCTCCTAACAATCCCCTGCAGATCAAGAATCATACAATCTTGATTTGCTGGAGAGGTGCAACATCATGTTCATCGACCTGGTGAGATTTATCTGTAGATAGAGTAATTGATGTTGTGTGAAAGTATATATATTTTGATAAAATTTTTTTGCACAGATTCAGTTTTTAAATGGTTATTACTACTACTAACTACACACACAAAAGACAAGTGCACCTATCGTGAGGTAATATAGTGATGGTAAGAACCGAGTATCAATCCGTGGATACACTAAGCCTACTAAACAACCGTAATGATTGACTATCAGATTTGATTTCCGTTTAGGAAAATGATAAGTGGCATTGATGTAAATTAGGATTTTTAGGGTTTTATAAATGGTAATAATAAAAAAATAAAGTAAAACAAAGTTGAAACTTTTGGATTTAAAATCAGGGATAAAGGCTATCATCCTAATTAGATTACACTTATATAACTGTGATGAAGTGGTGGTGTGATTAAAGATATTGAATAAAGTAATTGTGTTAATGTTTATAAAGATGAGCTGGCGCGATTTCTCGTCTATCCGCTCCGTAGTGACTAAGACCACGTCAGGTTGAGATTTACTGCTTAGGTCAGAGCCCTAGTAATGTAGGTAGATCTTTTGTGTCCTTTTTGACATACGATTTCTGAAAACATAACTTAATGTAAGAAGAGAGTTGATTAGGTTGCTTTCCAACATACCATTAATTTTAGAAAACCATAACAATTACTGTAGATTTCTCAGACTAATAAAAGGGAACCCGTAAATGATCAGAAAGTTAAGGTGATATGATTTCTAATAACCATCTCTAGTTAATTCGCCATATATTGTTATGAATAATAGTATCATAATTACAAATCATAAGTTTATAACTTCCCATTCAAATGTAGGTGCTACCCATCAAAAGTTTTCCCAATACCATCATAACATTAACACAAACCATTAGTTCATTACAAATTACATAATTTTCATCCAATTAGGATGATAATAAGAGTTTAGCTCATGATGAGCTTGAATATAACAACAAACAACATAGAAGATAGATATGAATTCATCGATGAAATGGAACAATCAAACCGGTGATCCACAATGGATGATGTTTAGACAATCCCGAACTTCTTCCAAGTGTTGTATGCACCTCCCGAGCCTCTAAATGGTCTTCAAGACTTAATTCCTGAGAGAATTCTGCAGAGTAACACCCCACCAAAAGCTTGCTAAAATATTGAACTTAGGCCTCTATTTATAGGCTTTCTGGAGTGTTTAAGCACGGCCCCGTGTTAGTACAATGCTTACGGAAGTTGGTCGGCTCGTACGTGCAGAGTTTGTCGGGCACGACCCCGTGACAAATGGGGCACGGCCCCTTGTTTGAGGTGGGGCACGGCCCCGTGCCTTATGGGGCACGACCCCGTGTTCACTTTTAGGGGACAGTACTTTTTGTCCTATCAGATGTCCAAACACGGGGGTGTGCCAAATTTAGCACGGGGGAGTGTTTCTTGCAAGGCATGGGGGTGTGCTTAATAAGGCACGACCCCATGCTTGGAATTGAAAGCTTGGATTTCTTCAATTTCTTGTCAAATATGCTTATTTTGTCAATCTTTCCCTTTACAACACCTGAAAACACAATTAAACGATTTGAAGTACATAATCATCATTTTAAGGAAGATATTAAGGAACAATTGATGTGCTTTTGATAGTATTTTTATATATAATTTGGAGCACATCAGTAATCAACACAACAAATTTTAATAAACATCATAGCATTTTATATAACTCGACATTCATTTTCATTGATTTAATACATTTCAATACATATAAGTTCGAATTACATAAACATGTTAATCATTACTTTTATCCTTATCTTGATGATCCTTGTCTTGAGGAGCTGAGGATGAAGCCCCCTGATCTTGGTTCTTTTTGGTTCGTCTCTCCTTATCAGTTTGTTGAGATGTTGGAGCTTTGCCTTCACCCTCTGGTTGATCTTCATCCTCATTGTCATCATTTTCCTTCTCCGCATCCATCTCATTTATGTCTTCCTCCTCCTCATCATCATCAGACTCATCATCACTTGAGTCATCATCATCATCATCCACTTCACCTTTGATCTTCAAAGTTTCCTCCTTCCTACCTTATAATCTTAACATAATCTTCTTGTTCTTCTTTTCTAACTCTTCAATCTTTTCAGTGGATGCTAGGAGTAGCTAATTCTAAGTTTGAAGAGCCTCATTCGCCCTAACAAAGGCATGCTCATTTGCCTCATTTCTCTCAGTAAGCAGGGCAATCTGTTGACCTTGAGCTGCATTCTCTGACATAAGTTGGTTGATCTGGTTGGATTTGAGGTCGGCGGCAGCTAACAGCTTGAGTAGCAACCTGTTAAGGCTAGCAAGCTGTTCCTCCAAACTAACTATGGGTAAGGGGGATCCCTAACATGTGGGAACAGGTAGGGTTGAGGTGCCATCTTATGAGATGGATGGGTTGGTGGTTGAGGTTGTGTATAAAGGTGTGGGAATGGGTAAGGTTTGGTGAGTTGTGGTTGTGGTTACTTTGGGTGAGGCTGGTGATGTAGTGAAAACTACTTGAGTTGTTATAGTTGATTTTATATAATTTTCGCTACATTTTACACCTGTTTTATCTCGTTTCGGATACTACTGATTGATTGTATTTTCTGTAGTAAATTGGATGAGAAGGAAGCTAAAAACAGTAGAAAAGAGAAGAATGAGCTTCCAAGTTCGAAACGAGAGGATCGGGCGGTGAACGTAAAGAACATTCTGCGGAATTACATTTGTCGCGCTACGCGACAGATATAGACACACCCTCGCGCTACGCGAGGGGTGAGAAATCACCATTTTGCCCTTAATGAAATCGGGTATTTACCGGATTTGCCACCCGACTAATTTGTCGGGTTGTGGTGACTGTCGCGCTACGCGACAATTTGTGAAGGCCCGTCGCGCTACGCGACGAGTGTAGAATCGTGGAAAATTAGTTTTTCAACAATATTAACCCTAATGGCCGATATTCATTCATCACAAGACGGCATTGGGACGGCAGAGGACGAGTGAAGGCGATTTCCAGGAGCTTAGAAGCAAAGGATTGAAGGTTTGGAGTTAGGAATTGAAGAATCGAACGCTTAATCGTCCCGGTTTTTACGTTTCTCTTCTTAGTTTTCATTCCTTTGTAATCAATGACTTCTCCTATTAGTTTTGCTACTGTTATGAACATGTTTCTTAGCTAAACTTCTGTAGCTACCTAGGTTTGATGAATATACATTGTTTAGTTTAGTATTCTTTCGGTTTTTGGATGGTACTTGTGTTTAAAAGTTAAGGATAATGATTTGGTTTGCATGATCAGTTGTGGATGTGTATTTAGATCTGTTCTTGTGATTGATTTATTGCTTCACATGTGTCTTGGTGATTGTCTGTCATATAATGGATGCATGCTAGATCGTTTGCCTTGTGTTTGCGGTTTTTAGATGATTTGGTAGACGTATTGAATCATTGAAGTAATTAACCTTGAATTGGACTAATCAAATATGCAACTAATCTTAATACTGTGAGGTTAATAGGTTATCAGGTTATCTTGTGTGATTGATTGCTAGGTTAGAGTCTCTGTGAGGAGTTCAGTCTAGTTTCCCGCTCATATCATAGTTTCCTGAGTCTGATTAGGCATTCCAGATCTATCCCCTTACCTTTAGGTATTGTGACACTCGCGCCGTGAGGTAGAGTGTCTATCGGGTGTGTTATTAGCTCTCTTGGAGAACCTGTGAGGGTAATCCACAAACCGGTGTTTTATCGGCTTATTAGGTCTATCTAGTTGCTTTCCTTGAAAGTGTCGAGGTTTCTCTAGGTTCCTTTTAATTTAGCATCTCTAGATCCCGGTTACACAAGTCTTTCCAAAACCGTTAGAAGAATAGCCAAAACGTGTATAGGATTCTGCCTAGGTAGTGTTTTTAATCATCTGAACTCAATTCTAGTCTTTTCCCTGTGTCGGTCCTGTTTTCGGTTCTTTCTAAAGCAATTTAAAAACAAACCCCCTATTTTACTTTCGCTTAGTATTTTAGTCAAGTCTTAGGTAAGTCTAGTTTTCGTTTTCCATACAGAAGTCTTTGGGTTCGATAACTCGGACTTAATAGCTATTCTGCAGTCGACCGGTACACTGCCGGTTGTGTTGCTTAGGATCGAGTCTTAGTTTTATAAATTTAAAGCTTTTTAGTGTCTAGTTAGAGTTTTATTTGTTAGTCTAATTTAGTATAGTCTAGCACACATCAAAGTTTTTGGCGCCGTTGCCGGGGATTTCTTGGCGATTGCGTTAATTAGACTTACTTGATTTAATTGCTATTTGTGCTAAGTGTTTTTTTTAATTAGTTTGTTTTTAATTCTATTTGTTTTTATTTTATTTGTTTGAGTCAGTCTTAGAGTTTTAATTTTGTGTTTTGTAGGTTTATGCCCCGCTTGAGATCACAAGGACCACCCCCGATCAAGATTTGCAGCTTGCGTTGCCCGAATTTGAGGTTGGTACTTCTTCTCTTTCTGTTTCTGATTCTACACCTTTTCCTACAGCATTTTCTTCTACTTATTCTGCAGATTCTAGCCCACCTAGTTCACCACACACACATATGGCTGAGAATCAGACTGTTCATCAGCAAGCCACCAATGGCTTCACAGGAGTTAGCAATCCAATCACACTTCCTGCCATTGCTAATGATAACTCCTGGCAGATCCCATCCTACGTCATGACAGCTATCTCTAATAACTGTCAATTCCATGGACGAGAGGATGCGGACGCACCTGCACACATAGGTCGCTTAGAGCGAATTGGTAGAACTTTCAAGTTGCAGGGTGCGTCTGATGATGCCATTTTCTTACAGCTGTTTCCATTTTCACTTGCTGATAGAGCCGCCACTTGGCTCGAATCTCATGCAGCTGGTACATTCACCACTTGGCCGGCTCTTCGTGAGCGTTTTCTTCATAAGTATTTTCCGCCGGCCAAGGCATCTAGGCTTAGAGATGAGATCCACTCATTCAGGATGGAGCCAGACGAGCCTTACTATCGTGCTTGGGAGAGGTTTCAAAACCTCCTTAGTCGTTGCTCCCAGCATGGCTTGTCCGAATGGGCTTTAGTTGAGAAATTTTATAATGGGTTGAATTATGAAACTAGGGCTAGATTCGATACTTCTGCGGGCGGGCACTTAATGGGTAAGAAAAACGTGAATGAATGTAATGAAATGTTTGAGAGTTTTGCCCAAGCAGAACATGAGCAGCGGTCTGGAAACAGGAAATCCAGTCCTGCTACTAGTACCTCATCCAGAGGAGTTCACCATGTCACCATGGATACTAGTGTGGTTGCTGCTCTTGATAGTCTAGTTCGTGAGGTGAGAGAGTTGAAGAAAAAGGTTGACAGGTGTGAGCTATGTAGAGGTGACCATGCCACTAATGAGTGTCCTCTGATAGGTCAAGAACAAGCTAGCTATGTTAATAATTCTTATAACTCCGGTTGGAGAAATCAAAACAATTCTAGCTGGCGTTCTTCAGGTGCTCCCCCAGGTTTCCAACAGGGTTCTAATCAAAACCAGGGGCAGGGTAGTGGTCAGAATCAAGGTGTTAGTCAGGGTAATGGAGAGTTGAGTAGGATAGAGAATCTGTTAACTCAATTAGTGGTCAAAGATGCAAAAACACAACAGATTCTAGCTGAGCATGATAATCTTCTAAAAAACCAACAGTCAGCCTTCCTAGATCTCCAGAGGACCGTAGGGGACATAGCTAGAAGGTTAGATGAGAGGCCCCCAGGTCAGTTACCCGGTAATACTCAACAAAACCCGAATGCACATGTTAAAGCCATTACTACTAGGTCGGGTAGGAGGTTAGATGAGGTTAGAACTCCTATAGTTGAGGAAGTTGTGTTTGAGAAAGATGAGAGAGAGGTAGTTGAGAATCCCTCTGGGGATAAGGTTGTTAAGAAAACTAGTATGTCTGAGCATTCTCCTGAGATTGACCATTCCCGTCTCCCGTTTCCTGATAGGCTTAAGCATCAAAAGTATGAAAGGGATTACGGGCACTTTTTAGATCTCTTTAAGCAATTAAAGGTCAATCTCCCGTTCATAGAAATGATTAAGTGGATGCCTAAGTATGCGAAATTTCTGAAGGATCTCCTGAAGAATAAAAGCAAACTGGGTGAGATTTCAAGTGTCTCTTTGTCGGGTGAGTGTTCTGCGGTGGTTATGAACCAACTACCGGAGAAATTGGCAGATCCTGGGATTTTCACAATCCCGTGTCTGTTTGGTAGTGAGGTTCAATGCCACGCGTTGGCGGATTTAGGAGCTAGTATTAACCTTATGCCTTATTCCTTGTATGAGAAATTAGGTTTAGGTGAATTGAGTCCAACGCGTATGACACTTTCCCTTGCTGATAAATCTGTTAAGCACCCACGGGGAATTGTAGAGAATTTGTTGGTGAAAGTTGGTAAGTTTGTATTCCCCGTTGATTTTGTGATTTTAGACATGGAGGCTGATGAACGTGTTCCTATTATCTTAGGTCGACCCTTTTTGTGTACTGCTAAGGCAAATATTGATGTGTTTAGGGGTCAGATCACACTTCACGTAGGAGAAGAGAGTGTTGTGTTTGAGGTAGCCAAATCAATTAGGGGTCCTAGTATTCCGAAAGAGTCGGTTTCCTTGATCAATTCTTGTGAGGTGGCTGATAGGAAAATGGAGAATGTTAAGAGTACAGAGAATAGTGCTAAAGTTGTTTGTGTTGAGAGAGCATATTCTGTCGAGGAAGAGGAGGAATTGGATAAGATAGTTGATGAGTTTTTGAGAATTTGTGAAAAAGATGATGAGTTGTTTGCTTCTGAGTTTGAAAATTTTGTGATGATTAAGGATAGCAAATCCCCAAGTGTGGGGATGTTACAGTTTGAAAGAAAACCGCCACCGTTTGCAAAACCCAAGTGTGGGGATTGTGATAGCTTGATTGCGTCTGAATATGGTGGGTTTTTCTTTGGTGATGAGTTTGGTTATGATGTAGTGAGCATCGGGGGTGAGCTAGGTCTTCATGATCCCCCGTAAGTTGATCTTGGAAGATAGTATTTGGGTAGTGACCTGTTTTGTAGAGTTTGTAGAGTTGGTTTGCTTGAGTTCTAGGTAGTTTGTGTCGGTTTTTTTTGTGTTTCGTGTGCTTTGTTTTCGTGTCTTGTTAAGTGTTTGCAGGGAAACGATTATTCGGTTGCAATTTGACACATGACCGGGATGCTACCAGGTAAGTTTTTCCCACTTGAGTCATGTTAAAATAGGTAAAAAGATTATTGGGGTCAAAATTTTTCTAAGGCATGAAAAGAAGAAAACTTTCTGTTAAAAAGCACACGTCGCGCAACGCGACATAGCACACATATATGTCACGCTACACGACAAACCCGGTCAACTGGTCAGTCAAAACAAAACGTCGCGCTACGCGACGGTTCCCCAATTTTTGTCGCGCTACGCGACGAAACACCTGACGAAAAAAAAATAAATTATTTTACCTAAACTTGTGTTCCCCTGTTTGTTGAGTCAGATTGTTTATTTTTATTGAGTCTGTTTGATGCTGTGTTTGCCTGGTAGAGTGTTTGTTTTACAGGTTTGGAATAATTCACCCGTACTCAATTTCCATTCGGGTGAATATATCCAACACTTTTTAAGGAGGCAGCCAGTGATTCCTGATCGCGAATGAAATGCTATACGATCAGAGGTTTTGGATTCAGACTGTGCACAGATGGAATCTGCTTATTACCAGCTAAGTCTTTTCCAAAACTCTTCTTATTTATGTCTTTCTTTTTAATTTTCACATTGAGGACAATGTTAAATTTAAGTGTGGGGATAAGAAGACATGTGTCTTAGGTTTAATTTAATTGAGTCAGTCAGTCTTTAATTTTTGCGTGTGTTAGTTTTTATAGTTTTTATTTTAGTGTGTTCTTAAAAAAAAAAAAAATTGAACATTTTTGAAAAATGTCCCTGTTTTTGAAGTTTGCATCTAATAAAATATGGAAAATGATAGATAAAATCAGGTGTTCGGTTTTTTCAAATAGTACACATATAAGATGAATAACTGATTGAAAATGTGTCTGATTTGGGATGTGCGGGTAGGCCCAGCTGATCTTGTAAGGTTATCCTAGGAGTATTCTAGTACACTTAATTAAACATTATTAAGTCTTGTGGGTTCTCACCATTGGAAGCCAAAACCGTAGACAGTATAAGGGGTACCACTGTAGGTTAAGACCCAGCTGTAGTTTTTCTAGCAGGCACGCTTTAACAGGCGGCGCCTTTAGGAAATCCACCCATATATTGAGCAAAAAAAAAAAAAACAGAGTAATGAACTTAAAAATTTTAAACCTGAGGCCTATGCGTTGGTTGCGGGGGATAGTGACTCTTGCTTGCAACACCTCTAGGAATTGGGTATAAATAAACCTAAGGCTCATGCGTTGGTTGCGGGGGATGGTGACTCTTGCTTGCAACACCTCTGAGAATTAGGTATAATAAGGCAATGCTCAGAAAAAATATATATATATATATATATATATATTGAGAAAAGCTCAGAAAAGATGCCAAAAGGGCACAAACAAATTCCATCTAGAGTTAGAGGGATTACAGTTGGGTAGTGGGTTACGGTGGTAGAAAAATCTTAGAAATTTGATTTATTCTGTGCCTAGAAAGCTTGAAGCCAGAATAGGTACCGAAGTGTGAGACCCATAATGAATTAATCGAATACTTGAACTTAATTGCAATACGATTGGGGACCTGAATGATCGGCGGTTGGGTTTAAGTGGACAAATGTACCTGTGATCGCGGTCAACATGTTATTAGATCTTAAAATAAGCCGTTAACTTGAATTTTTAAGAACCGGATTTAAACCTGATTATGATTCCATAGCATAATTCTTTTTCAGGGACGAAAAAAAGATAAGTGTGGGGATGTTTGATGTAGTGAAAACTACTTGAGTTGTTATAGTTGATTTTATATAATTTTCGCTACATTTTACACCTGTTTTATCTCGTTTCGGATACTACTGATTGATTGTATTTTCTGTAGTAAATTGGATGAGAAGGAAGCTAAAAACAGTAGAAAAGAGAAGAATGAGCTTCCAAGTTCGAAACGAGAGGATCGGGCGGTGAACGTAAAGAACATTCTGCGGAATTACATTTGTCGCGCTACGCGACAGATATAGACACACCCTCGCGCTACGCGAGGGGTGAGAAATCACCATTTTGCCCTTAATGAAATCGGGTATTTACCGGATTTGCCACCCGACTAATTTGTCGGGTTGTGGTTACTGTCGCGCTACGCGACAATTTGTGAAGGCCCGTCGCGCTACGCGACGGGTGTAGAATCGTGGAAAATTAGTTTTTCAACAATATTAACCCTAATGGCCGATATTCATTCATCACAAGACGGCATTGGGACGGCAGAGGACGAGTGAAGGCGATTTCCAGGAGCTTAGAAGCAAAGGATTGAAGGTTTGGAGTTAGGAATTGAAGAATCGAAGGCTTAATTGTCCCGGTTTTTACGTTTCTCTTCTTAGTTTTCATTCCTTTGTAATCAATGACTTCTCCTATTAGTTTTGCTACTGTTATGAACATGTTTCTTAGCTAAACTTCTGTAGCTACCTAGGTTTGATGAATATACATTGTTTAGTTTAGTATTCTTTCGGTTTTTGGATGGTACTTGTGTTTAAAAGTTAAGGATAATGATTTGGTTTGCATGATCAGTTGTGGATGTGTATTTAGATCTGTTCTTGTGATTGATTTATTGCTTCACATGTGTCTTGGTGATTGTCTGTCATATAATGGATGCATGCTAGATCGTTTGCCTTGTGTTTGCGGTTTTTAGATGATTTGGTAGACGTATTGAATCATTGAAGTAATTAACCTTGAATTGGACTAATCAAATATGCAACTAATCTTAATACTGTGAGGTTAATAGGTTATCAGGTTATCTTGTGTGATTGATTGCTAGGTTAGAGTCTCTGTGAGGAGTTCAGTGTAGTTTCCCGCTCATATCATAGTTTCCTGAGTCTGATTAGGCATTCCAGATCTATCCCCTTACCTTTAGGTATTGTGACACTCGCGCCGTGAGGTAGAGTGTCTATCGGGTGTGTTATTAGCTCTCTTGGAGAACCTGTGAGGGTAATCCACAAACCGGTGTTTTATCGGCTTATTAGGTCTATCTAGTTGCTTTCCTTGAAAGTGTCGAGGTTTCTCTAGGTTCCTTTTAAGTTAGCATCTCTAGATCCCGGTTACACAAGTCTTTCCAAAACCGTTAGAAGAATAGCCAAAACGTGTATAGGATTCTGCCTAGGTAGTGTTTTTAATCATCTGAACTCAATTCTAGTCTTTTCCCTGTGTCGGTCCTGTTTTCGGTTCTTTCTAAAGCAATTTAAAAACAAACCCCCTATTTTACTTTCGCTTAGTATTTTAGTCAAGTCTTAGGTAAGTCTAGTTTTCGTTTTCCATACAGAAGTCTTTGGGTTCGATAACTCGGACTTAATAGCTATTCTGCAGTCGACCGGTACACTGCCGGTTGTGTTGCTTAGGATCGAGTCTTAGTTTTATAAATTTAAAGCTTTTTAGTGTCTAGTTAGAGTTTTATTTGTTAGTCTAATTTAGTATAGTCTAGCACACATCAGCTGGTATGGGCATTTGTATGGTAGAGGGTGAGATGGTGGTAGTAGCCAAGGATGTAGCTGGAAATGTTTGAGAGGGCATGGAAGAGCTCATCAGCACCAACCTCTGGCGCTTATCCTTCTTATGGTAAGGCCTGACCATCCTTTTCTTTCTTGAGCCAGAGGGAGTCGTAGGTTCCTTTCCTTATGAATTGGCTGTTTAGGTGTGTAGGATGGATCAGCTTCCTCAGTATCCATCCCTGTTGATTTCTTCTATCGCACACTAACCAACTCTTTGCCTCATTTAGTGGCAACCCACTGCCCTCCTACCTGTCTAGCAAGAGGCTCTTCCTCAGAGCCTTCTGATTCCTCGTCCAAGTCAAATTTCCCTAAGTCCTTAATGGTTGGGAGGTCTGGGTTGACAGAAGACTGCCTAGAACCTCCAGCAGCATATGAGCCTCCTTGCTGAGGAGGTGGTTCGGCAGTGGATGTTTCAGCCGATTGGGAGTGACTTGAGGCTTCACCACCACCTCCTTGACCTTCATCCTGGCCATCATCATCATCATCCTGATCGTCATCTGGAATCACCACATTCTCTACATCAGAGTCACTATCATCATGATGCCACCTCCTTCCTGTTGGAGCAACATAATCTGCTTTTGCCAGATGGCCAGACAGTCGTCGAACTGGGGGCTTCTGTGGCTTTCCCCTGTACACTTTCATCCAGCACAATGTAGTGTCATCCATTATCTCCAATATGACCTCATCATCTTTGTTCTTTGGCAGGTTGAGTAGCTTCTCGTTGATCACCGTCTGAAGGAATCTAGGATACATGCAAAAGCTTTCCTTCCCTTTCGTCTCAATGTTCTCCTTCATGTAATTGAAGGACATTTTGGAGAAGCTGAACGGATGGTTCAGAACAAGCGCCACAAAAGCATTCTGCATCTGATCACTTAGCTTATCGAAACCACCATGACGTGAAGCAATGCACTTGAGAATCACATGAGCTAGATACTTGAAGGGCGGGCACATGTTACTCTTGTTAAGCACACTGGCATTGATGTCATTGGCGTACTTAATCCTCAGAAAATAGCCACATACAACTAGGGATGTAGTTTGGTTGGATGATCCCCATCCACTCTCAAGCCTAACACCCTTCTCAGATCATCTTCACCAATATCGATCGCCTCATCAAAAATCGAGCTTCTGATTCGGTATGGCCCAATGGAATGGTCTACCACAACATTCTCCCAGAATGCTTGCTGCAGAGATCTGTATGGTGTACATGCAGTAGAAATGGCTGTATGAATCCTGGACCTGTTTAGGAATTCAATAATTTCTACAAACTCAGTGGCGTTCCTTGACGTAGTGTTCAAGTAAGCACAGATGTTGTGTTTGGTGTTCATCGTCCACCATTCAGCCATTTCACTATAACACTGTTCACAAACACCCAATCAACAAGTTAGATCAATTCAGCACATAAGAATACTTTAATTTGAAACTGATCACATACTATTGGTTCAATTGTACGATTGGACCATACGAATGAACTCAGTCGTACGATTGAGCATAAGACTGAGCTTAGTCACACATTTTGACATCAGATTGATGTATTAAAGATCAAGTATAGGTTGGACTCACCTTAGATTAGTATTTGTATATATTTCTATGTAATGTAATAGGATTAATGTTAGATTACTTTTGTAAGTTGATTAGCTTAATTAATCACTTTTTGTAGTCCAGCAAAACTATGAGCGAAACTGTAGTTTCGCTCACAGTTAGCTGTTAGTTTACCCAGCGAAACTGTTATTTCTGCCAGGCGAAACTATAGTTTCGGTAGCACAGTTTCGCAGTCAGCAAAACTGTCTGCGAAACTAAGATTGCTATATATAGAAATCATCTTTTTCATTGTTTGGCATCCTTGCAAAAATCCTAATCGAATATCTGTGTTGCAAGTGCCTTTTGTAAGCTGTTTCTTATTGATATATATTGAGCTTATCTTATTTCATCTGTATTGTTGCTTAATGGGTCATCTTTGAATACATTTTGGTCTTCATTGTTCTTCTAAATCATTGTGTGTGTTGTTAGTTTCTGGTATTAAACTGAAAATTCAAAACTAACAACACACACAAGCTTTCTTTTGCACTGAAAATTCGATCATATGGTCCTACAAAATGGTATCAGAGCCATAGTGCTCTTGATTGTTTGAGGTTTTTGGTTGTTTTTGTTCAATACCAATATTTCTTCATTTCTAGATCAAATTTGAGTGTATTTGATATGGAAGTTGATTGAATTCTGTTTATTTTTTGTTGGGAAAGATTTGTGAAACATCAGATCTCAAATCCATTGAGATTTGAGTGATTTCAGGCTGTTTTCAGGGTTTAAAGGGTTTTTAGACTCATATAGCGAAACTAGTGTTCTGCCAGCAAAACTATCATCTTCTTCCAGCGAAACTACTGTTATTTCACACTTGTTGTTTTTTGTTTACTTTTCTGCGAAAGTAGGATTTTTGAACGAAAGTTAATCAGTGCTTGTGTTTCATTCCAAGCGAAATTGCTGCCGAAAGTATCCTGAACAAAAGTTCAAGCTTGTTTCCTGCAAAACTCTCCGCGAAACTAAGCATTTGACTGCTTGCGGCTAGTGAAATTGCTGTCGAAACTGTAAGCGAAATTACCTCTTCCCAGCGAAACTAGTTTCAGCGAAACTAACCCAGCGAAATTACCATTTCCTGTGAAATTACCTTTTTCTTCAGCGAAATTAGCATGTCAAAGATGACTTCTCTCACTCTTGTTGATCTAGAGAGTGTTGCTCCCAATAGACCTCCAAGACTCATAAAAGGGGACAATTTTAAAGACTGGAAGAGATGTCTCAAGGCCTTCTTCTTCTACACCGATCACAACCAATGAGACTCAATTATCACCGGTCCACACAAGCCAAAGGTTAGTGTCAGTGGTACAGTATCTCAAAACATGGACACTTCCACATTCACAGAGAAGGATCAGAAGCTGATTGATTGGGACCAGAAAGCCTTTGGAGCTTTGACACTCTGTCTTGCACCCGATATTTATAATCGATTTGCTGAACACAAAGATGCAAAATCTTTGTATGATGCCTTGTGTGAGTTCTATGATGGAAATGAAGATCTTAAGAAAGACAAGAAAGCCCAAGCTCAAAAGGAGTTCAATTCATTTGTCAGACATAAAAATGAAGACCTGACTGACATCACTAATCGATTTTTATCTGTATCAAGTACTCTAAAGAAGTATGATGATCAGTTGGGTAATCATGAGCAAATGAATAAGCTCCTAGACTCTCTTCCACCTTAATGGAGCCTACAAGTGAGAATGCTGAAGCAAGAGAGAAACTTTGCTGACTATAAGCTGATGGATGTAACTAACAAGCTGAAGTCCTTTGACTTAGATCTGAAAAGGAGGGAATTTAATCAGACTATGATGCCCACATCCGGTTATTCTCAGAAGGCTGCATTATTGTCCTCCGCTGCGAGCACTCCAATGCAGGCATCTCGTCAAGGAGGAGTGAACATCGGTGACTACTCTAAAGGTTGTGGTAATATAGGGAGAGAGCAAGGGAACTTGAAAGCAACTATTGAAAATTATGTTCCATCTGAGACAATGGCTCTTTTTGACATGTTCGTTCAGAGTTATGAAGCACTAGTAGCTGGGGATTTGAAAGGTAAAGGAATGACGATGGAGGATATGTATCAGGTGGATCCTGATGATCTTGAAAAGACAGATATTCAATGGCAAATGGCAATGTTGACACTTAGAACCCGAAGATTTATGGAGAGAACTGGAAGAAAGAATTTTGGAGGTCTAAGTTCTAACTCCAAACTGGGTTTTGATAAGTCCAAGCTGAGATGTTTTAATTGCAAATAGTTGGGACACTTCAAACGCGAATGTCCACTGCCAATTGTCACTTACCCCAGTAATTCAGGAGTTCCAAGATTGGTTTCCAGTGGAAGTAAAGAGGAGGCGAGTCACAAGAAAGAGACCGCATTGATTTCTAACTTTGATTGGAGCTCTGAAGTTGAAGAGACAAGAGAAGAGGTTAATCAAGCACTGGTAGCTGAGATTGTGGAAGAGGTGATGAAGGTGAATTGTGAAGAAGACTTTGATCTATTCAAGGAGTTTAAGAGTGAAATTGAAGTGGTTGAGGAGATGAAAGAGAATGAGAAGACGAAAGAAGGTGATATGAAGGAGTTTGGGAAGCAAAGAAGTCAAACCAATAAGCTAGAAAAGGATAAGGATGATGCTGCTACCAGTATTGAGGAAAACAAGTTTAGTACTCCGGTGTGTCAATGTGAGAAAGCTCTTGCGGCTGAAAAGGTGGTGATGGGACTTCCCTATGAGGTAATTCAAGATATGTGTTCATCAGCTTGCAAAATCAGGTTATTTAGGGTCTATAAAGCTAATCGTTTATTGATTGATAATGAAAAGGATTTGAAACGAATTAATGAGGAGCTTAAAACAAATGAGTCAAAATATTTTGTTAAATTAAACGAGGCCTTAAAAGAGAATGATCATTTAAAAAGAATAGTTTTGGAAAGAAATGTTGAAGTTAATAATTTGACTGAAAGGGTTGCTCTTGCTGAGTTTGAAACAAGCAAGCTTCAGTCAAAACTTGATAAATGGACCATATCGGGAATGAAACATGATGATTTATGTAAATCTCAATGGGAGGCTAGGATTCAAATAGGTTTGGGATATGAAAATGCTAAGGTTTATCCTCCTCCTAGTACTTACTGTTATTCACCTATGCCTGTTCCCCATCCTTCTAATGATTTAATCCAAATAGATACTAACAGTATGTCTGCAGGTTTAGAAGGTATGAACCCTATGCATGTTCGTGAGGACTATGATTATGGACCGACTAGCGGGCTTGGATGCTCTAGCCTTAGTACACCTGAACCTCAACATTTTGTTTTAGATCACAAATCTAGTTTAAATTCTGTTTTTGCCTCTAGTAATGCTGTAAAAGACTCGATTTCTTCATGTTCTAGTGATGTTTCTGCTTCCTCTTTAAATTCTGTGGATTATGATGTTGCTACATCTTTTGATTGTGTTGATCTTGTGACTGATATCACTGTGAAGAGTGATGTGAGGAAATTAAAATTAATTCTTTTGAAAAATTATTTTCTCACCCTATTCCATCTTTTACTCCAGCTAAAATTTCCGTGTCTCATGACAGGGTTTTATCTTCATCTGAGGCAAGTACAAGTGGTACTAGTATCACATGTATTTTAGATGACATCTCGTCTTCTTCTGCAAATAATCATTCTTTTTCAAATAAAAACTGTTCTATTGACATATATGAGACATACAGTGATGTTGATTCTAGATTATCTGAATGTGATGAGGAAATATGCATTGATAAAATCCCAACCTAATTACATAATAGACCTAGATTAAAACCACACTATTTTCGATGTGGTAAAGATGATCATGTTGTTAAGCACTATCCTCTGCTTCATCATAGACACGCTAATAGAAATTCTGTTAGGAATGGATTAACTCAATTAGTTAATAATTTCTTTTGTAAGAAATCTATTTCTCCTAAACCAAAAGTTGTTCAAACTTGGGTTCTTGTTTCACCTGGTTAACTTTTTCTGATATTCATGCAGGAGTCATCCACTAAAGTTGTTAATAGTGTATGGCATGTCGATCGTGGATGCTCCAGACACATGACGGGACTTAAAGATCTATTGACTAACTATCAAATAATCAATGGAGGTTACGTTGCATTCTCCGGCGACAAGAAAGGAGGGAAAATGATCGGTCAAGGAGAAGTTTCCAATGGCTCTCTTACCTTAGAGAAAGTCAACTACGTACCTAAGCTTGCATTCAATCCGTTGAGCGTCTCTCAGATTTGTGATAAGTATTCCGGTCTTATTCAAGTCTAATGAATGTCTCTTTTTGAAATCTGAGATTGATATTCCAGATAATATGGTACTAATGCGGGCTCCAAGGAAGCATGATACATATCTTCTTGATATGAGTTCAAAGGATTCAACATCTACTGTCACCTGTCTTCTGTCTAAAGCTTCCACCTCCGGTCTTTCCTATGGCATCGCAGATTGGGCCACATTAATTTTAAAAATATAAACAAATTAGTTAAAAACAATCTTGTTAGGGGATTACCTTTAAAAGACTTTTCTGTGGTTAAAAATGCATGGCATGCGCAAAGGGAAAACAACATAAGAAACCACATAAACCTAAAATTGAAAATAGCATATCCAATCCCCTCGAGTTGTTACATACTGATCTGTTTGGCCCAATCAGCGTTAAATCAATTGCTAAGAAATCTTTCTTTCTTGTGATTACAGATGATTATTCCAGATAATCCTGGGTCAGATTTCTTGCTCACAAAGGAGAGACTGCTGAGGAGCTGCAGAAGTTAATTCTTTCGATTGAAACAATAAGTAAGAGGATGGTTATGGCGATCAGAAGTGACAACGGTACTGAATTCATGAAACCAAGGGAATTTTAAGACAATACAGTGTTGCTAGGACCCCTCAACAGAATGGTGTGGCTGAACGAAAGAATCGCACCCTCATTGAAGCTGCTCGTACAATGCTAATAGAATCCTCCTTACCCATCATCTTTTGGGCTGAGGCGGTGAATTGTGCTTCATATGTTCTCAACAGGGTATTGATAGTCAAGGACAAGATGAAGACCCCGTATGAACTATTTCATAAGAGAAAGCCTTTGATTGACTTCTTTCGACCATTTGGTTGCTTGTGCACTTTATTGAACACTCAGGCGTAGAAGACAAAATTTGGTGCCGTGTCTGATGAATGTTATTTTGTAGGCTATTCTTCTTCACAAAAGGCTTATCGGGTATATAACAAAAGAACATGTATTGTTCAAAAGTGATTCTATGTTGATTGGCAGGAATCTAATTCCTCCGATGTTCCATCAGAACCAGCATGGTTCTTTGACTCCGATACGGTGTTCAAATCATTTAATCCTCCAGTTTTCGATGATGATACGGTCATCTCCCATGTTAAAACAAACGTTATCCCTCCAACTCCATTATCAGTCAAACCTCATGTCCCTCTAATCACACCAGCAAATGATGCTACATCAGTTGATGTTGCATCTTCCTCATCCTCATTTGATCTTCCGCCCCCACCTGTGTCAACATCTCTTCCCTCATCACCTACATGTACCACATCCCAACCGACATTTCCCATCCCCTAATTCACTCTACCTTACCATCTCCTTTATCCTCTTCACCTTTAACTACTCATCAATAATCCCTTAGCCAACCATCCACTCACACCCCACCCATGACTACCGATTTCAAAACCTTGAAAGATCATCCACATGATAACATAATAGGATCTATCACTGATGGAGTTCGGACGTGGAGTCAATCTGGTGTGATTAAGGTCTGCTTATTCTCTTGTTTTATATCATAAATCATCCCTAAAAACGTTCATGCAGCTCTTTAGGACCCTTGGTGGGTTGAATCAATGCAATTAGAGCTGCAACAGTTTAGGAAACTCAAGGTGTGGACTCTGGTCGATCTTCCACCAAACAAATGCCCCATTGGAACGAAATGGGTGTTTAAGAAGAAACCTGATGACCGGGGCATCGTGGTAAGAAACAAATCCAGACTGGTACTCGAAGGATTTGCTCAAGAAGAAGGGATCGACTGCATCGAAGTCTTTGTGCCTGTCGCCCGTCTAGAAGCTATCAGAATATTTTGGCGCATGCTGCTCACAAGTAATTCAAAGTCTATCAGATGGATGTAAAATGTGCATTTCTCTATGACAACATTGATGAAGAGATATATGTGTGTCAACCACCAGGTTTTGAGGATCCAGATTTTCCAGACAAAGTATACAAGCTTGATAAGTCTCTTTACGGTCTTTATCAGGCACCTCGAATCTGGTACAAGACTTTAACACAGTATCTCTTAAGCAATGCTTTTTCTCGAGGCACCATCGACATGACTTTATTTAAGAAGGAGGTAGATGGTGAGATGCTGATTGTGCCAGTCTACGTCGATGACATTATCTTTGGCTCCTCCAATCCAAAATTATGTCAGGAGTTTGAGGAGGTTATGTGAAGCCGATTTGAAATGAGCATGAAGGGAGAGATGTGCTTTTTCCTCGGGTTGCAAGTTGATCAAAAGCCAGAGGGAATTCTCATTCATCAAGAAAAGTATATTAAAGAAATGTTGAAGAAATTCAAGATGGATGATGCTTCTTCTGAGATGACTCCTTTTTCTTCTCAAACATGCCTCACTCCTGATGAGAACGGGAAACCAATTGATCCTTATCTTTACAGATCCATGATTGGTTCCCTTATGTATCTTATAGCAAGTCGTCCTGACATCACCTTTGATGTAGGATATTATGCTCATTACCAATCAGCTCCTAAAGAGTCTCATGAAAAGGCTGTCAAACGAATTTTTCGTTATCTAAAGGGCTCTTCTCGTTTAGGACTTTGGTACTCTTATGGTGGGAATTTTTACTTACATGCTTACTCTGATAGTGATTTCAATGGCTGCAGGTTAAATAGAAAGTCGGTTACTGGAGGCTGTCAATACTTGGGCAATTGTCTGGTTTCATGGCAAAGCAAGAAACAGACCACTGTCTCTCTCTCTACAAAAGAAACAGAATACATTGCCGCCTCAAATTGCTGTTCTCAAGTGTTATGGATTCAGCACCAGATGATGGACTATGGGATCAACTTTCTTCATACCCCGTTGTTCTGTGACAACGAAGCAGCCATCGGCATTGCCAAAAATTCTATTCGTTATTCCCGAACCAAGCACATCGAGACACGGATTCATGCAATCCGTGATGCTCAGGAAAATGGTTTCATTAATATTATTCCCATTGATACAAAAAATCAAAAAGCAGATCTTTTCACGAAAACTTTCGATAAACCTCGTTTTTATGAATTGATTTCCATGCTGGGATTAATATTATTTTATACATGTCTTTCCTCAAAACATTCTGTGTTTATATTGTTTATATTTTTTTCGTAACTTTCTTCCTTTTCTTTCTTTCTTTTTTTTTCTTTTGCTCCACCGCCCTTCGCCATTCTTTCATATTTAATAATAATAAAAATTTTTTTTGCATGTTAATAGCATTTAGAAATTTCTTTTCCTGATAGTCGTAGAAAATTTCAGGGGAGAATAATTATAAATAACCGCTTCTTTTGTTTCCTTTTGTAGAATTTTTTCCCTCTAGAGATGTCTAAACAATATGAAGGAGGTCAACAGTATCGTGTCAGGATTTGCTAGATAGGCTCAGCCCGAAAGCAAAGTAGATAGTAATCCCGTAGCTTAACTAAAAGAATAAGAAGCATGATTACTCGGATAATCCCCTTGACATCTTTGGCCTTCATAAAGTTTCGACTCCTCGTTCAAAAAGGATTGAGAAGGGGGCATTTCTGTGTTGTTTTGCTCTTGTCTTATATATCCTTGTTTCTAAACATTCCCATCTGTTCCCTAAAAGCTTTACACTTATCCTTCTGTGTATCATAGAAGCTTCTCTGTGTACTGTTGTGTCCTGTTTGTGCTCATCTCCTCTGCTGTATGGTAGTACTCACCTGGAGTGATGATCTCCTCTGCTGTATGGAAGTACTGACCTGGAGCTCTCATTGGCACAACATGATGATCTCCTCTGCTGTACGATAGTACTGACCTGGAGCTCTCATCGACACAATTTGAAGAACTCCTTTGCTGTACGGTAGTACTGACCTGGAGTGTTCATCAGTACAACTTGATGATCTCCTCTGCTGTACGTGAGTACTGACCTGGAGCTCTCATCAACTGCTGTCAATTTGTATCTTGCTTCTTCTGATAAAGGGATCTTTATTGTACGTCAAAGAATTAATCAACCAGTAGGTGTCATTCGTTCAAAAGATCATGAGGACAGGACAAGTTTCTTTGCCAAATGTCTGTGGGGACTGTGTCTTTCTATGTCTTCTTTTAAACTAATCGATAACATGATAACAACAGCTATGGTTTACTTGTCGAAAAGAAGAAGGCATGGGCTTAAAAAGGACAAGTATATCTGCAATCTCACCGAACTACGACTCTTCAGCTTCACGTTCTTCTCTAAGATCTTTTCTTTCTCTGATAAAACTATATGATGTTTGGTGTGATCGTGTGGGGTCTTTTTCTTTTGCTTTTCCTCTCTGGTTGTGTTTATTTTGTCTTTGGTTTCTTTTATTTTATTTTATTTTATTTCTAAATGAAACTCAATTTTTTAATTTTAGCGTTTTCTGTGAAATTATACTTTCGCATGTAGTTTCGCTATGCGAAATTGTAGCTTCGCCTGGCGAGACTGCAGCTTCGCTGACAATTTCGCCCTGGTTCTTTCACTCATTTTTGCTCGGCGAAACTATAGTTTCGCTCTAGCGAAAGTATATAACTTCGGTGAAACAACTACCAGCGAAAGTGTAGATTCTTCTACGAAACTACTTACTATTTTGGTCTCTCTCCGAAACTGCGATTTCATTTTCGCAGTTTCGAATTTTTTTTAGGTTTTATCCGGTTTTCTCTGCAAATCTTCGCATTTGTGTTGTTTTGATCTGGTTTTTCACTGATTTACCGTCGCAAGTGAGTTTCGAACTTAGAACCATAGTCTTTTCTAGGTTTTTATCTTCCATTGTGGGTTATTTTGATTGGGACTGTTGGGTTGTCTCGCAGTTCATTCTACGAAACTACCCATTGTCCAGCGAAATTGAACGAAAGTTCTTCATTTTTCAGCGAAACTGTGTAGTTATGCTGTCCGAGCGAACTTAACAGTTTCGCTACGCCGAAACTATAATTTCTGCCAATCGAAACTACCACTCTGTCATGCCGAAACTATTAGTTTCGGCTGCCGAAATTGTCTTTTTCTCTTGCCGAAACTAAAATAAATTCAGCGAAACTACACTTTTGGCAAGCGAAACTATACCTTTTGAATTATTATTATTATTATTATTATTATTATTGTTATTATTATTATTATTATTATTATTATTATTATTATTATTATTATTATTATTATTTATTACTATCTTTTCTTTATATTATTTTTGTATATTTCTTGCTAACTTGTTCTACTTGGTTTTCAGTTTAAATGGCTACTCTCAAGTTTGATTAGAGGAACAACATCACAGCCATATTAGTCGATACTCATCCGAATGAAGCTGGGTTTAGAGATTGTATCCGGTGGCTGCAGAGATCCCCGATTGCATACGCTATCTCACACTCCACTACCATGTATGATCTGCACATTCGAGATTTCTGGCATACTACTGAGTATGATACAAGGGGATACTCACAGAGGATCATAGCCAAAGTACTAGAGAACGAGCTGATTATTACTGAAGATGTTATATCTAGAGTACTGAGGCTAGAAGAGGACTCTGGAGAGGAGGTTGAGCTATCTGATCAGGAGGTGTTTGATGCATTCCGCTCAATGGGATATGAGGGTCCTCCTTTTGGGACTAGAAAGGAAATCAAAAAATCTTTTCTGTCTAAGGAGTAGAGATATATAGCCCATGTATTTATTATGTGCTTAGATCACCGTAAAGGTGGATCAGACGGGCTGAACCTGGATTGTGCCAAGGCAATGGTGATATGCTGTAGAGGAGAGAAGGCTAACATAGCCAGGTTGATATTTACGTGCATGCTGAGAATGTGATGGCCCTGAAGAAGGACAAATGGCTGCTATATCCTTGATTTCTTCAGATGATCATAGATAACCTCATTCCTAACGTTCCAAGACATGGAGAGGTAAAGAGATTAGTGTCGATGAACACTCGCATTTTTACTGATTGTTGTGCAATCAGACACGACTTTAGTGGGAAGATCACCCATTTGTGGGAGAACATGTACCCTCCAGATCGTTGTGCATATATTAGGAGGGTGATAGAGTCTAAGGACAAACATAGTGAAGAGACGAGGCAACAACATACTGAAGTTCTAAAGAAGAGAAAGAGATACGCTAAGAAAAAGGATTATGTTTTTGAAGAGGAGGTTCATGAGATGGCGTCGGAGGCTAGGGCGGAGAATGAGAAGATGGCTAAGAAGAAAGCCAATGTTGGAGATACTGAGAGGAGGACGAAATAGAGACATCAAACCTTTACTAAGCCCTCACAAACTGCAGGAAGGGCATGATTAGATAAGGATGTAATCAGGAACCTCAACACATCTCTCTCCAATGAACTAAGTATGATTAAGACAGGAGAGGGCACATCAGGTGCAGGAGTAGAAGAAACAGGAGGATCAGAAAGAATAACAGAGGGTGAGCATGTGGAGCATGTAGAGGAGGTGATTGAGGCTGCGTTTGTGGATATGGGCATGAACCTTGATGAATTTACTAGAGAGGAGAGAATAGCCAAACAGTCTGAAGATACTAAGAAGGCTGCTGAGAAGGGGTTAGTAGATGAGGAGGAAGATGATGAACAGCTGGTAGACTATAGCTCTGAACCAGAATATTATGAGGTAGATGAAAGGCCTCTAACCTATGTGTTCCAGAAAGGGGATGATGAAAATGATGTGATTGAGATGGAGAAGGCAGATTGGTTTGTGAAAGAGAAGGAGCCTGAAGAGCTGACTCCCCTATTCAAAAACATGGAAGGGTTGAGCAAAAAGGAGGCTGATAAGAGGATAGTTAGCTGGAAATATCACCCCGGCCTCAAGATGTTCATGATTAAGAGGAGAGGGGGAGGAATTACATACTTACACAAAAGAAAGGCATTCAAGATCTTGCCTAGATGGGATCTAAGAAGGTTGGAAACTTTTCCTCTGCTTGATGCTGATTTGAGTGAAAGAGCCATGTTGCTAGAGAAAGATATTAAGAATGGACTGAACGACAACTTCGAGGCATTTTGTTTATGAAGGAAGAGAGGAAGAGGTCCAAGAAAGACAAGGATTGGGTGACGGGTAAAGGTAAGATTGTGCTGAGTGTGAAGCCACCGAAAACTGTTCATAGAGTTAGATTGGTAGTCCCTTCCCCCCAACGTCTACAAGAATTTGAGAAATGGTTTTATGATAACAAAACAGGGAGGCCGTGATCAGGGTAAAGGGTGATATAGAACAAAGACTTTTTGACCTAATGGAGCTTTTTGGATTCTCTGATGAAGACTTGCTCGTTCTCAGTGAGAATCATATCAAAGCAGGAGCAGGAAAGGAGACGAGGAAGGAGGCAAGCCTGTTCATGATAGTGGCTAACAAGGTGAGAGGAGTAAGGGCGAAGTTAAGAAGCTAGCAGAGAAAGTAAGGGCTGACGATGATCTGAACTTGAAAATCCAGGACTTGACAAAACAATTTGCACAAGCTAGTGCTCGTCCCGAATGAGCTGATGAAGCAGGAGGTGACCAAGGTGGATCAGTTGCTGAAGCTCACCAAAAGAATACTGCAGGAGCTGAGACAGATATATTAGGTGCAGGAGCGGGGGAAGCTATAGCTGAATAGAGACATCAAGACAAGGGAAGTTAGTGAAATCCAACCTAGGGGGAGTATTGAAGATCAAGTATAGGTTGGACTCACCATAGATTAGTATTTGTATATATTTCTATGTAATAGGATTAATGTTAGATTACTTTTGTAAGTTGATTAGTTTAATTAATCACTTTTTGTAGTCCAGCGAAACTGTGAGCGAAACTGTAGTTTCGCTCACAGTCAGCTGTTTGTTTACCCGGCGAAACTGTTATTTCTGCCGGGCGAAACTATAGTTTCGGCAGCACCGTTTCACAGTCAACGAAACTGTCTGTGAAACTAAGACTACTATATATAGAAATCATCTTGTTCATTGTTTGGCATCCTTGCAAAAACCCTAATCGAATATCTGTGTTGCAAGTTCCTTTTGTAAGCTGTTTCTTATTGATATATATTGAGCTTATCTTATTTCATCTGTATTATTGCTTAATGGGTCATCTTTGAATACATTTTTGTCTTCATTGTTCTTCTAAATCATTGTGTGTGTAGTTAGTTTCTGGTATTTAACGATTCAAGCTTTCTTTTGCACTGAATATTCGATCATATGGACCTACATATATTCGTACTACTAAGGTACCGATTGGTCCAATCATGCGATTGAAACATGCGTATGGTTCAATCGTGTGATTGAAACATGTGTATGGTTCAATCGTGCAATTGAAGTTCATCTGAATGTCCAGTCGTATACGTACTGTGCAAGTCCAAATATTTGAGTTTTGTTCAAATCAGAATCGACCCTTTCAATACTTATGTCATTTGACGCGCCAGGATTAGTTAAAACACCATTTGTGGTTTAATTTCAGTTTCAAGCTCATTTAAGGTTCAATTTAAGAGTTCTTTCTTGGTGTTTATAAGTTACACATAATTTTGGTTTAGTAACTGATTATACACCCAATGAAACGTGATTTCATCTTGAATCTACATGTAATCCAACATAGAACCGTTAGTGAACAAGCAATAGCCCTAGATCACAAAGAAAATTCAAAAAGGGGTCCACTAGTTTGCCGGTTTTTTCAGAGGGTTTAAAAACAGGTGAATGGTCACGACCGACTGAGCCTCTATTTATACCCTCGGGGATTTGAGTCATGCAACTGGACCCATATGCATGTTCAGACGTGCGACTGAAGTCCAATCGCACGAATGACCTAGACGCCTTACTAATCGTGCGATTGGATCATACTGATATTGCCAATCGTGCAATTGGGTCATGCTGATGGTCCAGTCGTGCATTAGGTCCATGCTCATGGTCCAGTCGTGCGATTGGTCATACGATTGGGCCATACTCATGGTCCAGTCGTGCGATTGGGTCATACGATTGGGCCATACTCATGGATTAGACTTAGTTTGTCTCAGTAATGCACACAGTTACATTTGATGTACATTTCTAGCCTACCGATCATCTCAGACATGATCTTTTTATCTATCGATCACCTCAAACGTGATCCTTTTTATTGAAAACAGTTGATCACCTCAGACGTGATCCCTTTTTATCTTTCAGAAACAAGCTTTTCACAGTTAAGATTCAGTTCAATGTTGTGATTTTTACAGAGTTCAATCTTGTTACATAGTCCAACACTGACACATTGCACACATAAATAGAACTAGATAAACTTTAAATAAAACTAAAATAAGACATATTTTTGAAATTTTCATTTGAGGAGGGTTGAAATCACTTTAACAACACTTAAACGATTTCTTCCCTTGAGCAAAACAACATAAGGCAGTACCTTCAGTTCGAGAAAGATTCATATGGAATCATACAAGTAAAAACATGATTATTTGGAACTTTTGTAGATATATCAATGACAGAGAACATTATATGTACAATCACAGAATCTCTTTCATCTAAGAATCAAAAGCACTAACAGAAAATCATGCTGGAACAGTTATGTAGCACACTTTGATTTTGAACATCAAGAGATGCAGCCATGACGATTCTTAGTATGTTTGTCCACTTAAATCCACATACAGATTTTTGACATACATCAGTGATTTTTAGGTGAATTAGATCAACAAGTATTTGTGGATCCCACTGGTATATGATAATCAATCTTCCTCAGGAGATTTTTGAGCAGTCTGGTGGTCAAGAAGAGACTGTTCTAAGAGCTTTCAAAGAGATGCAATGCCTCAGGTCAGTTCCATCGCATAGCAGAGAGGGGCAAACACCAATGAATTATTAGAACATATAGGTTATGTCAAGCCTCAGGTCAGTGCCATCGCACAGCAGAGAGGCGCAAGACCTATCTTCTCACTAGAGGAATACGATTTGATATTTAATGCGGCAATGACCATTGTCATCAACTTGATTACATTTAGCTCTTATTTTGATGCTTTATGACATTTGTCATATTCATTGCTCTGTGGCTTTTATTTGCTTCTCACCCCTTATTGGAAATTAATTGATTGTGTAGACCAGGGATATAATGGGAACCCACAACTTGTTGATTGATTTAATTTATGTGAATCACCAATGATGACTACTAGTCTAGTGTGTTGAATCTACCGACACATCGTATAATGGACTAGCACCTCCCTATATCTAATTTCTCCATGTAACTACGATAACAGACTAGCTTACTATCATTTTTTAACTTGTTAGGCTTTGACATCTCAGATTTATAATATTCTGTGAATTTAAATTTATCAGAAAAATGTAAAAAGGAAAATCTTTTTGGTGTCCCAAATAATTCGATGCCTGTGTGCAATCATTTTCCATAGCACTGAATTGCTTTTTCAGAATTGTTGTCTTTGCCTATCAGCTTACCTGCCCTTTCCCTCCCCCCTTTTTTTTGGTAA
The DNA here is from genome assembly GCA_024085815.1 of Flaveria linearis. Classification (NCBI taxonomy): domain Eukaryota; kingdom Viridiplantae; phylum Streptophyta; class Magnoliopsida; order Asterales; family Asteraceae; genus Flaveria; species Flaveria linearis. The sequence continues at coordinate 54,948,976 of CM044008.1, forward strand.
TTCTCCCCCTAAAATTTTAAAATAGAAAATCTTTTTGTGATTTTGAAATTTTCAAATGCGAGAAAAAAATAGATTAGACGTAACATTAAAGAAATGAAAAAGAAAATTTAAAAAAATTATAAAAATATAAAACTAAAGACACTTTGGCGGACTACTAACTCGATTCCTCAGAAATCACATCTTCTTTCTTTTTGTCGCTATTAACCTCTAATAGATAATAAAATCTTGGTTTATCAAATGGTTTGTATAGAGGTCGGCGCACTGAATATCCGTGTTAATTTTAATCACATTGATTAAACGTTTTTCAAAACAGTCACGTATGAAGTGATACTTTATTCTGATGTATTTAGTTTTGGGATGTTGTACCGGATTTTCAGTGACAGCTATAGCAACAGAATTATCAACAAAAATATGGGTGTTAGTAAATTGCAAACCGTAGTCTCGCTTTTGCTGTTAAATCCAAATGATTTAAGAACAACAACTTGCAGCAGTAACATATTCAGCCTTACATGTTGACAGCACAACCGAAGTTTGCTTCTTGCATTGCCATGTGACTAACCGCCTTCCAAAGAACTGACACCCCGCAGATGTTGACTTGTAGTTCATCTTACAGCCTCCATAGTCTGAGTCACTAAACGCGGTAGGTTCAAAGTCAGTATCATGAGGATACCACAACCCGAGTGTTGGAGTACCCTTCAGATAATGAAAAATCCGCTTCACCCCAATGAGATGGTTTACTTTTGGTTTTGACTCATATCTGGAGCAGAGACACATGGCATACATGATATCAGGACGTGAAGCTATGAGATACATTAGAGATCCAATCATTCCACGATACATGGTGGCATCAACCAAATCCCCATTTTCATCAGGTGCCACATCATGGTTCGTGGCAAGTGGGGTACCGACAACAGTGACATTCTCCATGTTAAACCGACTTAGAATTTCTCCAACATACTTAATCTGATGCAGAAAGATGCCGGTAGGTGTCTGATCCACCTGTAATCCCAGAACGAACTTCATATCTCCCATGAAACTCATTTCAAATTCAGCTTTCATCACAGCTTCAAATTCTTTACATAAATCTTCATTCTTGGAACCGAAGATTATGTCGTCCATGTATATCTGAACCATCAGTAAATCACCATCCTTTTCTTTTATGAACAACGTATAGTCAATTACTCCCCTATGAAAGCCATGGTTCAGCAGATGTGTGGAGAGTTTCTCGTACCAGGCTCTAGGAGCTTGATGCAGCCCATGCAAAGCCTTGTCTAGTTTATAGACCCTGTCCTGATGATAAGGATCTTCGAATCCTTTGGGTTGACTGACGTATACAGTCTCATGGATATCACCATATAGAAATGTACTTTTCACATTCAATTGATAAACCTTGATCTTCATGTAGAATGCATATGGTAGAAAGATCCTGATTGCTTCCATCCTAGCCAATGGTGCAAAAACTTCATTGTAGTCCACACCTTCGATTTGTCTGAATCCTTGAACCATTAACCGCGCTTTGTTTCTGATAATGACTCATTGGTCATCTTTCTTGCAGCGAAGAACCTATTTCATTCCAATAACCTTGGAACCCTTCAGCCTGTCCACTAGTGTCCAAACACCTAGCTTCTTAAACTGTAGAAGTTCTTCTTGCATCACCTTAACCCAAGCCTCATCTTTCAAGGCATCACTTACATACTTGGGCTCAACTTGAGAAACAAAACATTTGTATGCCCCATCATGCACATATCCCTTTTCCATCACAGCTACGTAGTCAGCAGTGTAAAGTTGATTTCTTGTCTGTACCCCAGAGAGAAGATCCCCGATGATGTTTTCCTGGGGATGATTTACATTAATCCTGGTCACAGAAGTTGTGGGAACAACCACTTCATTTTCCAAATTTGTGATAACTGGTTCATCATCTATGATTGTTTGTTGTCTTGCCCCAGAGGATTCAGCCAAATCATTATTAACTACAGTTGTACTTTCACTCGGGCTGACGTGCTCATCGTTGCTTGTATTTTCATTTGCAGCTTCCTCGTCGTCTGAGGAGTGATCACTTACTTCTAGATCTGTCCCTAAAGACTCAGAAGTACCATTAACTGTAGCTGTAGTGCTAGAGTCCAGATTTGGAGTGTTCAGAACATCATACATCATTTGAGCAGCTTCTCATCGTCCGAATATTCAGGCGGAAGATTGAATGATTTGAAAAATCCATCATAGTCAAAGAATGATGATGGACCTTTCCCAGTAAGGTGGTGGTGTATCGTTGAACATCTACATTGCACCATACTTCAATAACCTGTCGAGTTGTTATAAACCCGTTTGTTAGGAATATTGTATCCAAGAAAAATGCCCTCATCTGCTTTTTTATTAAACTTTCCAGTTTGACTTTTCTTCAGCAACATGCAAGGAGCTTCAAACGGTTCAAAATACTCCACATTCAGTTTATGTTTCTGAAGCAACTCATAGCAGCTTTTTCCATGACGCTTGACCACCAGAACTCGATTAAGAGTGTAGCATGCATTCGCAACCGCTTCATTCCAGAATTGAACAAGCAGTTCAAATCTGCCAACATAGTCCTTGCAGTTTCAATCAAGCTTCGAGTTTTGTGTTCATCAACTCCGTTCATCTATGGAGTATAAGCGGAAGAGAATTGATGTACAATCCCCTTCTCTCTAGAAAATGCATCCATCCATTGATTCTTGAATTTTGTGCCATTGTCTGAACGAATCTTTCTCACTTTCAACTTGTACAGAGACTCTAGTGTAGTGACTAATACCTTGAATGACTCAAATGTCTCTAATTTTGACTGAGGAAACATTACCCATGAAAATCTTGAATAATCATCTATGATCATAAAACAGTACCAATCCCCAGCTATGCTTTTAGTACTGACAGGACCAAATAGGTCCATGTGCAAGAGCTCCAGAGGCATCTCAACTGAATGAACTTTCTTTGATTTGTGAGATTTCTTGGTCTCTTTCCCTTTCTTGCATGATAAGCAAAAATCTGGAAGCTGAAAATTTTTAACTGTAACTCCTTCAACCAGATTATTTTGAACCAAGTGATTCATCTTCCATGGATTAGTATGTCCGATTCTCCTGTGCCAAGAGATGGACTCTTTCTCTGTGGCTTTTGACAAAAAACACTGTGCAACTGATTCAGTTGTGAAAGCTCTTGACATGTCCAAGAAATATAGATCATTATATCTTCAAGCTGACATTAAGATTTTCTTCTCAGGGATAACGTATTCCTTCTTCAGAATGTAACATTTCTTATCATCGAACATCACTTCAAATTCTTATCACAGATTTGAGAAACTATAAGTAAATTATTTGCAGGACCGGGTGAAGGGTTTATGCACTTTACAACATAACAACACAAAGAGAAGAGTGTGGAACAACACTTAAAAATTCAAAAGGGGAACTGGTAAACTCAGTTTAGAGAACTAAGAAACACAATTGTAAATGAGACAGAAACTAGAACAACACACAAGCAGTTGGTTTTCAAGGTTGACGTATATTAATCTCTAGTTCCTTACAAATGGTTTACAAATTTCTACTCTACTTCTAAGTTACAAGGACCAGAAAATACTTATACTACAACATACAGCCGGCCATACTTTGAAGGCCAGCTGGATACATGATCTAGACAATAAAATCCATGTAGAATCAAAAGGCAGATTGCCTTTTGACTAGTGACTATGACATGCCATACCTCAGATCCTAATATATTACAAAAAGGATAAAGTATATAAAGTGGAAAGTTACAGACTCAAGACCTCAATGTACAGTTTACCAAAAGCATGGACCTTTTCACCAACTCATGAAAGGTTGGTGACTTATCAGAGTGGCAGCGAAAAGTGGTTCAGCTTTAGGTAAAAAGTACATCAGTTAAAGCATGTAATGTTGGTACACATGTCCCTAGTTCTAGTTCTAGTGAGCTCAAATGTAATTGACTTTCATTTTGTAATAGTTAATGTAATGTTTGATATATGAAATGAAAACTCTTCTTTGAATGTTTGTTGGTTGTTGAATGTCATATCTATTAATATGATTGATTGTTATACGCTTATATGAACATGTTATATAGGTTTACAGTTGTTAGACATAGTTCTGTATCATTAAAGTTTCAGGAATATGTTTAACTAAGTATCATGATTCAGTCGCACGACTGGACCATGCGAATGGGTCAGTTGCACGACTGAACCAGGTGATTGAGTCAATTACACGATTGAGTCATAAGACTGACTCAGTCATACGAATGGATCAATCGTACGACTCAGTCGCACGACTGAGCCATACGCATGGCTCAGTCGTACGAATGAAAGCTGTAAACTATAAATACCACTTAATTCGTGGAAAAACGTAACACTTCGAGATTTATCAACCCTAGCCGTTCCTGTTCGTCCAGAGAGTCCCTTCCAACTTCATAGAACGTTTCTAATCGATTCTAATCAATTCTTAACGTACTCTCATCGTTAGTTTTGATCGGATTAACGTTCTCCCTGATTGGATCGCCAATCAAATAGGATTCCGCACTATTTGATCTGGTTTCACGTTGAATCAGTTTGTACTCCGTACATACACGGTCCTAACAAGTGGTATACTTGTTAGGACCGTGTACGTACGGAGTACTAACTGATTCAATGTGAAACCAGATCAAATAGTGCGGAATCCTATTTGATTTGGTTCACGTTGAATCAGTTAGTACTCCGTACATACACGGTGCTAACAAGTGGTATCAGAGCTTTGGCTCTTGATTCTTCGTAGATTCAATCGCGTTTTTGAAAAAGTCAACGTTTTTATTCAAAAGATCCGTTCTTTTTGCATAAAAATCCAGTTTTTACGAGTGCATGTGTTCAAAAGTTAATCTTTTTCGAGTTTCAGTCTACTAGGGTTTTCAAAATTATGTTTTTGGGTCGAATTGCATGAAAAGCTTGAAAAATTTCAAAGTCAGCAATCTCAGTCGCACGATTAACTCAATCGCACAACTGAACTCCATTCGCTCTACTTAATCGCACGATTGGCCCAGTCGCTTGCTCAATCGCATGATTGGCCCTGTCGGTCTGTTCACTCGCACAACTGTCCTAGTCGTCCACTCAGTCGCAAGACTAAGCTCAACCGCCCAGTTGAGTCTCAGTCGCACCCCAGTCGCATACCCAGTCGTATACACAGTTGGTTTTCAAGTTAAAGACTAATTTAATATGGACACTCAGAACTTTGCACTCTCAGCAGGGAAGGACTCCAGGATCCAGAATCTATTGCTCTTGGAGAACGAGACCGGGAACCATAACAAACCACCAAAGCTTCTGTCTCTTGACGATTATCCTCAATGGAAGCAACGGTTTGAGATTCATCTGAATGGAGTAGACACAAACCTATGGAACACTATTTAGACTGGCTACACTTTGCCTGTTGGTGCTGATGGTGTTCCACTGACACTAAGTGGTTTGACTGAGGCACAAAAGACTGTGTACAATGCTGAGAAAAAGGCCTATGCATTGTCGACACAGTCCATTCCTAAAGACGACTTCCATCAGTTTTCAGAACACAAGCAGTGCAAAAAGTTATGGGAGGCTCTTGAGAAGAGATATGAAGGTAATGCAACACTTAAGTCACTGAAGGCGAAAGCGTTGAAGAAAGAATTTGATAACTTCTCTTCTATTGGGAATGAAAGTTTGGATGATGTGATCGACCGCTTCTATCACTTGATGAGTGAACTGCATACTCATAGGGTTAAAACGTCCATGGAAGAAAAGGTGGCAAGTTTGGCTGATGGGTTACCTGATAAGTGGGATTCATTTGTTACCACTTCGGGACATAATGCTGTGTTGGAGACTTTGGACATAAACGACTTTATTCTGAAGTTGAGGGAAGAAGAGGTTTGAAATAAGTACACGTCTAAGAAGGGTAACTACACTCAGAATCCTTCTCTCTACAATGTGACTCCTACTACAGCTTCTTCGAGTGCACCTCTGCAGACTGCTTTCGTGTCTAACACATCTGCAAGCATTCCTAGTACTTCTTCAAGTTGTGAATCAGGTGGATCTTCAAGTGTTCCATTCAATGCTCCAGAAATTCAATCGATGAAGTTAAATACAAAGAATTTGAGCACGTAACTGTTGAAGTTGCTAAGGAGCATATGGATCTACTAGCTGCTGTGGTACATTCCTATGATGGTTTAGTTGCCGGAAAGATTGGAAATTGCCATCTAGTAGATGAAGATTATGAACAGGTTGATGAAACAGAGCTTGAACGGATGGATATAATGTGGGCTCTCGCTAGTGCTGTGCGTAGAGCAAAGAAATTTGTTAGAAAGACGGGACAGAACCTGGTGGCGACTAAGGATACAACGTTTAGATTCGACAAGTCTAAAGTCACCTGTTTCAGCTGCGGTGAAAAAGGCCATTTCAAGCGGGAGTGTGTCAAACCGAAGAACACAGGCAACGGCAACCCGTTTTCATCATTTAACCGGCAGGATAAAGACAAGACTCCAAAGTCAATGTCAACCAGCAATGACTCCAAAGCAATGGTAGCTCAGGGTGATGAAGGACAAGACTGGTCCTTCCATTTCTTATCTGATGGTGAGGCTAACATTGCATCTATTGAAGATCTGAACGAAGACTCAGCGAGTGAGGGGGAGAACTTAGTTGAGCTTCATACTGCTGATGTGGATGAGACTTTGGCTGCTGTGGATCAACTCTTGGAGGATGAACTAAATGCAGATCTGCAGCACACCAGGAACCCCAAGCTGCTTTCATGGCAGGTACCTCTACATCTGCACAGGTAGAATCGAAAGATGATCTCTTTGATAAACATGCATGTGTTGAATGTGATAAGTTTAGAGAAAGCATTGATCTAAAATTTGCTAGGTTATTAGAACATAATGATAACTTAGTAAATGACTTAAAACTGTGCACTGAAGCAAATCGTATATTAAAGCTAAATGAAAGCAGTTTTAAGGAGAAAATTGAATTGTTAAGAAAACAATTAAAAGAGACTGAAGTTGTTGCTTTCAACCAAGAAAATGATATAAAGTTTTACTTAAAAACAATTGAGGAAACTAAAAAAGATAGAGCTGTTTTACAAGTTGAAAATGAGTCCTTAAAGAAAAAACTACACAGTTTAGCTAGTTCCTCTCACATTTTGAAAAACTTGGTTAAAGAAAGAAACAACAGGGAAGGGCTGGGCTATAAGGTTTTGCCTCCACCACATGAGATCCTCCTGAACACCAAACAACGACCTGTTAATAATAATCCAATAAAGGACCATGTGGTGACTACTCCTCTGGTTAGTGATCCGAACACTACAGTTAAACCTGCTCCTCCGGTCACTGATCAGAAGACATCAACTTCAGGCACAACGGATAAAACCATCATTGAGAACATGGTGGAAGAGAATGTTCAAGCATCTCTTGGGTTGGGTTCGAAAATTGCTGTCACACAACCCAAGATTTCAAAGACCAATCAGTCAGAACCGGTTAAGCAAGATAACAATCATCTTCAAAAACAAAGTAATCATAATGTTAAACAAGTAAAATTTGTCAAAGAAGGTGAAAATCAAAAGGTTGAGACCAAAAAGCCCATACCTGAAGTTTGCTCCCCACCCCACAAGAGATCTCCCAGTCCTGTTGAGAGGAGATCATGCTATACTTGTGGACAAAGAGGTCACATCTCTTCGAACTGTCCTCGCTATCATACACCTAGGATTAAAGTTGAACTAGATCAAGATGTTATCCCGTTTTCTTCAAAACAGAGATCTAAAACTCCGTTAGATCTAACACTCCTGTTAGGTCTAAAACACCTTCTAGGTCTTTAACCCCTCCTCAACACCACAGACTACATCAACAAGTCACTAGCAAGTCTGTGATGCCTGAGGTAAAACCTGTTTTTGAAAACAAACCTAAAGTTCAAACTGTAAATCAGTCATCGGTTTACCACAAACAATCCTTACATAAGGATAGTCTGTGGAAAGCTAAATCATCTGATGTGTCTGATAGTGTTGATAAGCTGAAGGATGAGGTCTCTCCAACTGTTAAAGGTCAGTGGGTTGAGTTTGTGATGTGTGATGGCTCTAGGAAACCCAAGCCAGTCAAGGCTTGGGTTCCCCTCCTTAACTAATTATTTTCTATTATGTGCAGGTTGTCCGCTATAGTGCTTCTACCAACACATGGATAGTAGATAGCGGGGCATCCAGGGACATGACGGGAAATCAGTCTCTCCTTTTCAACATCAAACAAATTAAAGGGGGACATGTTTCTTTTGCTGGAAACAAAGGAGGATACATTACCGCACAAGGAGAAGTAGGTAATGGATAGGTAAAGTGAATTATGTTCAACAATTAGAAAATAATTTGCTTTCAGTTTCTTAGATATGTGACAAGGGATTCAAAGTGATGTTTGACAATCGGAAGTGTTACATTCTGAAGAAGGAGATGGAGATTCCTGAGGAGCCGGTCTTAATGTCAGCATCCAGGTACAACGATTTGTACGTCTTGGACAGGTCAAATGCTTCTACTACTGAGTCTACTATCCAGTGCTTTTTATCAAAAGCAATAGAAAAGGAGTCCATCTCATGGCACAGGAGAATGGGAAACATAAATCACAGGAAGATGAATCATCTGATTCATAACAACCTAGTTGAAGGAGTTCCTGTAAAGAACTTCAAACTTCCCGATTTTTGTGTCTCATGCAAGAAGGGAAAGCAGACCAGGAAGTCTCACAAGACCAAGCACGTTAACTCTATTGAGATGCCCCTAGAGCTACTGCACAAGGATCTATTCGGTCCAGTCAGCACGATGAGTATCGTGGGAGACTGGTACTGCTTTGTCATCACGGATGACTACTCACGCTTCTCCTGGGTGATGTTTCTGAAAGCTAAGTCAGAAACCTTTGAGTCGTTCAAGGTGCTTGTCACAACACTGGAGTCTCTCTACAAACTGAAGGTGAGGAAGATACGTTCAGACAATGGAACTAAATTCAAGAATCAATGGATGGATGCTTTCTGCAAGGAAAAGGGAATTGTTCATCAGTTCACCTCTGCATACACGCCACAGATGAATGGAGTTGTTGAGCGGAAGAATAGGAGCTTGATCGAGACAGTAAGGACTATGTTGGCAGATTCAAAGCTGCCAGTATAGTTTTGCAATGAAGTTGTTGCCAATGCATGCTACACACTTAATCGTGTGTTAGTAGTCAAGCGACATGGGAAGACGTGCTATGAGTTGCTTCAGAAGTGCAAACCTAACCTGGAGTATCTGAAACCTTTCGGATCTCCATGCACGTTACTGAAGAAAACTCCGGAGGGCAAGTTCAATGAAAAAACAGATCAGGGGATCTTTCTTGGATACAGCATACCAGACAAACTAGTTTACAACAACTCAACAAGTCAGGTAGAAGTATGGTACAATGTCGATGTACAACGATTCACCATTTCCCCCGCTGGAAAAGGTCCGTCGTCATTCTTCGACTACGATGGCTTTTTCAAATCATTCAACCTTCCTCAGCTAGATTCAGATGAAGAGATTGCTGCTCAGATGATGCACGATGTCCTAAATACACCGAATCTGGTACCAGCAATGCGACACCTGCTAGTGATGCTTCGGGATCTTCAACAGCTGCTCAGGGCGAGAGTGATGATTCATTAGACGATAAAGAAACAGTTGAGACCGGCAACGAGCATAATGTTAATCAAGATGGAAGCTCAACAGATGCTGAACATGCATCAGGAAATCCGGATACTGAACCTATGGTCTTCAATCTGGATACTGAAGTTGTCTTTCCTACGACACCTGTGACTAGGATCAGTGTGAATCATCCGCCGGTGGCTATCATCGGGGATCTTCACTCCGGTGTGCAGACGAGAAATCAGTTGTATTCTTCTGATTACGCTGCAATTATGGAAAAGAGCTACGTGAATGATGGGGATTTTAAATGCTTTGTTTCTCAAGTCGAGCCCAAACACGTAAGCGATGCCCTGAAGGATGAGGCCTGGGTCAATGCTACGCAAGAAGAACTGCTACAGTTCAAGGAGCTTGGAGTGTGGACACTCGTCGACCGGCCCAAAGGAGTTAAAGTGATTGGCACCAAATGGGTGCTACGCTGCAAGAAGGATGACCAAGGTGTTGTTATCAGAAACAAGGCACGTTTGGTTGTTCAAGGCTTTAGACAAGTCGAGGGAGTCGACTATAATGAAGTGTTTGCACCCGTGGCTAGAATGGAAGCAATCCGTATCTTCCTAGCCTACGCATCTTACATGAAGATCAAAGTCTATCAACTAGATGTAAAGAGTGCATTCTTGCATAGGGAAATCCGTGAAGAGGTCTACGTCAGTCAACCCGAGGGATTCGAAGATTCCTATCATCGAGACAGAGTCTACAAGTTGGACAAGGCTCTGTACGGGCTACATCAGGCTCCTAGAGCTTGGTATGAAAAGCTCTTCACCCACCTACTAAAACACGGGTTTCGCAGGGTGTGATTGACTGCACGTTGTTCATCAAAGAGAGAGACGGAGATTTACTGATGGTGCAAATTTATGTGGATGACATTATCTTCGGTTCACGAAACGAAGATCTATGTAAAGAATTTGAATCTGTGATGAAGGCAGAATTTGACATGAGTGCCATGGGAGAAATGAAGTTCTTCCTAGGATTACAGGTGGATCAAACACCTACCGGTATTTTTCTGCATCAGACTAAGTATGTCGGAGACATTCTTAGTCGATTTGATATGGAAAATGTCACTGCTGCCGGTACCCCACTCGCCACAAATCATGATGTGGAACCTGATAAGAATGGAGATTTGGTGGATGCCACTATGTATCGTGGGATGATCGGATCTCTCATGTATCTCACTGCCTCGCGTCCAGATATCATGTATGCCACAGTCTATGCTCCAGATATCAAGCCAAATCGAAAGTAAATCATCCGATCAGGGTGAAAAGGATTTTTTGTTATCTGAAGGGTACTCCAACACTGGGGTTGTGGTATCCTCATGATGATGAATTTGAGCTAACGGCGTATAGTGATTCAAACTACGGCGGCTGCAAGATGAACTTCAAGTCTACATCAGCAGGGTGTCAGTTCTTTTGGAAGGCGTTTAGTCACCTGGCAATGCAAGAAGCAGACCTCGTTTGCCTTATCAACCTGTGAAGCTGAATACGTTGCAGCTCCAAGTTGCTGCTCTCAGATCATCTGGATCCAACAGCAAATGCGGGACTACGGTTTGCAATTTTCTAACACCCCTATATATGTTGATAACTCTACTGCCATAGCCGTAACTAAAAATCCAGTTCAACATCCTAAAACAAAACATATCGGCATAAAGTATCATTTCATACGCGACTGCTATGAAAAACAATTAATTGATGTGGTTAAGATAAACATGGATTTTCAACGTGCTGACCTCTACACCAAACCGTTTGATAAACCCAGATTTTTCTATCTGTTAGAGGTCAACGGCATGAAAAAGAAAAGTGACATTATTTCAGAAGACACAGATGCTTAGTCCGACACTTGTTCAGTTTTTCAGTTTTATTTTATTTTTTTTTTATTTGTTTTAATTTCCTTGTCTTATAAAAATCCAAAAACATAAAAAGATTTTTTGTTGTAGAATTTTAGGGGGAGATTAGTTTACTTTTTGTATTTATTTACTTAAAAAAGAAAGAGGGGGAGGGCAGATAAGCTAAAAGGCAAAAACAACAAAGATAAGAAAGTGATTCAATGCTATGGAAAGTAATAGTACACAGGCGTCGAGTTACTTGGAACACCAAAAAGATTTTCAATTTTTGCAATTTTAGTTTAAATTAAATGACAAAAAATTGTTAGTCAGAGAATTCTAAGTCTAACAAATTGGGAAAATGATAGTACGCTTGTTTGTAACTGTAAATACACGGAGAAAGTCGATCTAGGGAGATGCTAGTTCATTATACAATATGTCAGTAGATTCAACATAATTGACTAGTAGACATCATTGGTGAACCCAATTTAAACTAATCTGTTCAACTGACTGTGGGTTCCCATCTTATCACTGGTTAACATAATCAGTTTTTCCAATAAGGGATGACGAGCAATTAAACCCACTAAAAGTGTGCGGATGACCACAAAAAGAGCAAAGCATGAAAAAAATGAAAATAAACGCAATCAAGCTGATAACCTATGTTGTTGGTGCGTTATGTGCAAAAGAAAAAGTTAAAGATGCACTAACAAGAAGATAGGTTGTGTGCCTCTCTGCTGTGCGATGGCACTGACCAGAGGATAAGCATAACCTAGATATTCTAGAATTCATTGTTGTTGGCCGCCTCTCTGCTATGCGATGGCACTGACCTGAGGCTTGGCTTCTCTTTGAAAGATCTATGAATAGTCTCTTCTTGTCAAAATACCCGTAGACCGCTCAAAAGTCCTCTGAGGAATGTTGATTACCATATAGGCTTGGGATCCACAAATGTTGGTTGAAATAATATAACCTAATAAATCACCAATATGTGTCAAAAATCTGTGTATGGATTTAAGTGGACAAGTATACTGACAATCGTCGTGGCCGTACCACCTGATATTCAAAATCAATGTGTGTTACATATCAGATCAAGCATGATTCCCAGTTAGAACTTAGAAGTCTCAGATGAATGAGAAACTATGATATGTAAATATGTTAGTTCCCATTTCAATATATATAAAAGTTCCAAGTAATTGAGTTTATGCCTGTCTGATTCCATATGAATCTGTCTTAGAAATAATGTTCATGCTAATAGTCTACTCTACCCTACCCTAACAAATCACAAAAACATGTTTACTTTGTTACTTAGTTTAGTTTTTTAAGTTATTTGTAAAGTATGTCTGTGTCGGACTTTGCTATGTTATTCATTGCCGTTAATGTCACAAAATGAACTTAATGTTAATCATAAACAAATTGTTTTTGAAAAGGTAAAAGGATCACGTCTGAGATGATCAGGTGGATAAATGGATCATGCCTGAGATGATCAGGTGGATAAATGGATCACATCGGAGGTGATCAGGTGGTTAAATGGATCACATCTGAGGTGATCAAAAGGTTTTTAATCTTAAATTGGTCAAGTCTGAGATGATCAAATGATCAAAATGTTTTATCTATTGCTACAAGGGACTAAGTGTCAATGGATCAAAAAGGCAAAATTTCACAAGTATGACCCATTCGTACGACTGTCGCACGGCTGGACCATTTATATGTACCAGTCGTATGATTGGATCATACAAATGAACCCATTCGCACGACTAAACCATGAGTATGGATCAGTCGTACGAGTGGACAATACGAATAAGCCAAATCGCACGATTGGAGGTGACCGACTATGACAGTCGCACGAATGATCCTCAATCGTACGATTGGAGATGACCGAATGAGCGAGTCGTACGACTGAAGCTCAGTCGCACGAATCAATCGTGCGACTAGGTTCAGTCGCACGACTGAAGGTTGCCCTAGTATAAATTGAGGGGGAGTCGGTCTCATTCGTCTCATTCACTCAAATCGCCCCTCAGACGCACGATACACACACATACTGCCGAAATTTCGTTTGATCTGCTTAGACCTGTTTTTGACATTCTCTGACATTTGATTTGATTCCATAGGTACTGAGAGACATCATTTGGCTGATTAATCAGTTACTACAACGTCAACATGACCGAAACATTGACCTAACTTAAAACCAAACCAAATATGACAAATAAACCAATAAAACTATGCTTTTTGAACAAATTAAAGTTATTAGGGTTTAAGTAGGTCATATGCGAACCAAATGAGCCAATCCATAACGTTTAACATCAAGTATTGCTCAAAAATCAAATTTGAATGAACAAACAGTCGGACATGCGATTGGACACACTGATGAACTTCAATCGCAGGACTGAGCAAGGCGAATGGCTCAATCGCACGACTGAGATGGAAGAATGGTTCAATCGCACGACTGAACCATGCGCCTGAGCTCAATTGCATGACTGAGGCAACCGCTTGTGAGAACATACGACTAAGTCCAATCACATGACTCAATCATACGTATGAGCTCAATCGCACGACTAGATCTCAGTCGTCCAGCTCAGTCGCACGACTAGATTCAATGGCTCAGCTCAGTCTCATGACTGAACAAAATTTTCAAGTTCATGAAACAAGATTAGTACTCTTTGACATGTACTAATGTTTATTTACTTTATGTCACAAATGGCTAGTCGGTGGCTGATGAGCACTAAGCACAACATATGTGCTTATCTTGATCTCTCTTCCCGCAATGCTGCGGAGTTTGCTGGCATCATCACTTACTTATGACGCTCGAGGATTTTCCGAGCGATCTCTACGCCATGCACACCATACAGATCCATACAACAAGCGTTTTGGGAAAGCGCTGCTGTAGATAGGTCCATTGAGCCCCATACGATCAGGAGTTCTATATTCGGGGAGGCCATCCAGATCACAGAGGAGGATATCAGGACGGTTCTGGAGTTGGGGGATGATTCTGATTGTCCCACCCGATTACATCCCCTCACTGTTCGCGGATGCTTTATGAGGGCTAAGTATTCTGGGGACATTAACGCAAGTATGCTCAACAAGAGCAACTTGTGCCCCCAGTTCAAATACTTAGCCCATGTACTTCTGAGGTGCATCGCATCCAGGAAGGGTGGATTTGATGAGCTCTCAGACCAGATGCAGAACGCATACGCTGCACTGGTGCTGAATCATCCATTCAGCTTCTCCAGGATGATCTTCGGCTATATGGTGGAGAACATCAAGGCGAAGGGGAAGGAAAGCTTCTGTATGTATCCATGGTTTATACAGATGATCATAGATCAGAAGCTCCCCTCGCTGCCGAAGGAGAAAGAGGATGCTGTGTTCCTGGAGGTCATGGACGACACTACTCTGGGAAGGATAAGGGTGTACCGGGGGAAGCAGGTGAAGCCCACGGTGAGGAGATTATTTGGGCATCTGGCCCATGAGGACTGCGTGGCGCTGACGAAGAGGAAGTGGCGCCACGACGACAGTGATTCTGATGTATAGCCGATAGTTGCTCCCGATGATGACTCAGATGATGGTGATAGTGGTGATGGTGGAGATACAGGTCCGTCGCAGACTCAGACCACTACTGCTCATCTTACATCTCCACCATCTCCACACGGTGATCTACAGACAGCTGGTTTCCATCAGGACTTCCAACCTGATGAGGTGGAAGAGTCTGGTGAGGAACCATTGACCAGGACAGTGGGCAGCCGGGTGGTTGCCACCGAGAGGGGGATCAGGACGGTTGGTCCGGGTGGGTCTGGGGAGACTACTACAGATCCATCATATACCCCAGACTAGCCCAGCAGGCAAGGGAAGCCTCTGGGTCCAGGGGGACTCGGAGGAAGAGGATGGCTCAGCCGCATGGGCAGAAGCCAAAGAGACGGAGGATCACGCTGATCACTACCTCCACCACCACTTCTACCACAACACCACCTAGCACCAGTACACCACCTACCACCACTACACCACCTACCACCACTACACCACCTACCACCACTACACCACCTACCACCACTACACCACCTACCACCACTACACCACCTACCACAGCTACCCATCATAACACTACCACATCCACTCCACCACCAACTTCATCTATACCACCCCTAATCTTCACTACTACCACCACCACCACTAGTCACCCAACAGGCTCGTCATCGTTTCCCTCCTTTCTATCTGGATCTTCTCTACCCCACAGTGGGGTAGAGGAACAACTCTCAGCACTGAATCAAATGGTGCCGAGGCTGTTAGAAGCCGATGACGAGAAGACTGCTCAGATCCATTAGCTAGTAGAGCTTACTGCTATACAATCTCAGTAGATATCTCTGCAGGCTTAGCTGATTGAGCAGCAGGCACATCAGATTGCTGCATAGAGCTCAGAGATGTCCCAACTACAGGAGCAACATGTCCAATTAGCCAAAAGGATAGAGGAGTTGGAGACTGCCAACAAGACTATCATGCTAAGGCTCAAAGGGTCAAAGGAGGAGCCTCTTAAGATTAGAGAGGGAGATGGAGATGATGATGATGACAGTGATGATGATGATGATGATGGTGATGATCAAGGAGATGATACTGATGCTAGTGATGATGCTGATGATGATGCTGATAATGATGATGATGATACTTCTGCTGCGGGTGCCACATCTGCAAGTGAAAGGAGGACAAAGAAAGCTCAAGATCAAGGTGCCTCCACATCCGCCCTGTCAGCAGAGGAGCACATGATACAGGACAAGAGTAATGTCTAGATGTTTATGTTACTTAAAATTTTGTTTAACTGATTTTTGTATCAAATTAATGTAAATAATGCTTATATATTGGTTAATGTGCTTCTGTATTGATTATCAACTAATGATCGTTGTGTTACATGTCTAATTCAGAGGGACAATACGATGCTGCTCCCCTTCAACAGGTCAAGACTCAACTAACAATGATTCTTGATCTGTAAGGGATTGTCAGGAGATCAGTGAGTTATACCCTGAAGAAGGGGAAATAATTCATGATCTTACTGATGAGCAGCTGGCTGAAATGTTCCAGCTTAATCCTGACGAGATAGTGAAGGATGCTCCTACCTTCGATGTGGAGAGTGACGGGGAGCTAAACGATATAGACGAGATTGAGATAGAAGACGTCACGGCTCAGCATTATCCTGAGTATACTGACCGAGAGGGAAATGTGTTTCCCAATCTGGGTAATACTCTTGGCAGTGATACTTTGGAGAAGCTGAGTCAGAAGGAAAAGGAAGTAGAAGCATCTACAAGCCAAGCCCCAGCCTCGGACGCCGACGTAGATATCAGAAAGGCTGAATGGGCGGCTTGCTTCTCAGAGATCAGAGCCCAGTGAGCTGTAGCTAAGCCTAGTACCTACACCAAGATCTACAAAGTGAAGAAGCATCAGAAGGTGTCAGGGAAGATTATTTCGTGGGCTTATTTTGAGGATCTCAACGTTTACGTTGTTAAGAGGGAGAGGGGAATCAGTACTTTAGATTCCCACACGATCTAAAGAGTCTCCCTGGTTTTGAGCTCAACCAGCTGGCAAGATTGAAGCTGCTGTATGCTGACATGAAGAAAATGTCAGGCTGGTTTGAGGCTATGCTGAAACATGAGTATCTTACCAGATGGGTGAACTTCAAACCTCAGCAGGCTATGAGGTACATCAGAAGATCTGAGGTGAACCCTATTACTGGAAGACCAAAGATAGTTCTTAAATGGCACCCTCCGCATACTATGTCTCGTATTCCATTGAGGGAGATGCCACAGGATTTTGCACCCCATTTCAAATGGTGGTATTATGACTGGCGCACTGGAGAGGCTGTTATAGTTTTGGATAGGGAAGGGAAGGTAGAGACGATAAAGGTATTTGACTCTATATGGCTAACAACTTGTCTGCTTCTGATGTCTACATCTTGTACAAGTGGCCATTATTTTTGGATACGCAGGATATAGTGCAAGCACTGCAGTTCCAACATGTCATACGTTTATGCTTCGCACTTAATATCCATGCTGGTGTTTCTAAAGAAGAACGAGCTAAGAGATTTGAAGAGTTTAAAAAGGAAGCCAAAGATTAGATAGAACTAGGTCCAAGGGGGAGTTTATTGGTACACATGTCCCTAGTTCTAGTTCTAGTGAGCTCAAATGTAATTGACTTTCATTTTGTAATAGTTAATGTAATGTTTGATATATGAAATGAAAACTCTTTTTTGAATGTTTGTTGGTTGTTGAATGTTATATATATTAATATGATTGATTGTTACACGCTTATATGAACATGTTATATATGTTTACAGTTGTTAGACATAGTTCTGTATCATTAAAGGTTCAGGAATATGTTTAACTAAGTATCATGATTCAGTCGCACGACTGGACCATGCGAATGGGTCAGTCGCACGACTGAACTAGGTGATTGAGTTAATCGCACAATTGAGTCATAAGACTAACTCAATCGTACGAATGGATCAATCGTACGACTCAATCGCAGACTGAGCCATACGCATGGCTCAGTCGTACGAATGAAAGCTGTAACCTATAAATACCACTTAATTCATGGAAAAACGTAACACTTCAAGATTTATCAACCCTAGCCGTTCCTGTTCATCCAGAGAGTCCCTTCCAACTTCATAGAACGTTTCTGATCGATTCTAATCAATTCTTATCGTATAATCATCATTATTTTTGATCGGATTAACGTTCTCCCTGATTGGATCGCCAATCAAATAAGATTCCACACTATTTGATCTGGTTTCATGTTGAATCAGTTGGTACTCCATACGCACACGGTCCTAACATGTAATATAAAAGTCTTTGAAAGAAATTTGTCTACAATGGTTGGCTTTGAAAGAATTTGTCCTTGAAGCTTCGGAAGACTTCATCTTTTGGCTTTGGAAGATATTGGTCTTGGCTTCGGAAGATTTTACACATAGAATTATTTCTAAGTCAGTGTGAAACTTCCGAAGCATTCCACTTCAGTACATTTGTGCATGCATGCAGGAGAGACTTTGAGTGTTTGGGTTGCATCAGCCTTACTAATAACCTTAGAAACTCCCCCTAGGCTGATGCTACCAAAATACTTGAAGACTTCAGATGTTGACAGTCCTCATTATGATGATGACCATCCCTTTCTTCATGAGATGATCAGGATCACTCAGACTCTCATAGTATCTTCTCATGTCAAAGAGATCATGCAGAGGTAGATTGAACATATCCTGCCATGTGTAGACATGTTCTACACCTTGATCTATTATGACATGCCATCCTTCTGGATTTTTGGTGTATGTCGAAGATAAGATGGGTTTTCCTGATGCCAGAGGAGCTGCTTGAATTGGAGTTGGTGGAGCATCTTCTTGTTTGCACATCCTCAGGATGTTCTGACTTATCCTGAGGTTTGGAGGTGGATGTTTCCTTCTTCTTCTTCTTTGACTTTGGTTTGGAAACCATCCTTTTCCTCCTCTTTGAACTTTTTAACTGAGAAGACTGGCCTGCAGTACCTGACTGATCTTCTTTGTCTTTCTCAGTTGGGTGTTCCTCTCTCACAGGTTCAGATTGAGAGGGGACAGATCCCTGCTGTGGATCAGAAGTGGAAGCTTGCTGAGGTTCAGCAGGAGGTTCAGGTTATGTTGTCTTATGTGTTTCAACCTTAACCTCCACTTCCTGAGGGATCTGACTTGGTGGGGAGTGTAAGTCAACAAGTTCACCTCTTTGGATATTCTTCCTGCTTGATTACCCTGATGTGCTCATCCATGGTGGATAAAGACATGGGACCAAGTCTCCTTCCAGAGAATCCATATAGCTTCAAAAAGCTCATCATCTTCTGCCTATCAACAGACTTTTTCAAGTTTTTATGGATGATGGCTCTTGATTTTACAGCTTCTTCCCTTAACTTCCTTTTAGTGATCTTTCTTTCTTTGGCTACATCAAGTTCAAGTTGTTTGAGGTACTCAAACTCAATGTAGTCAAAGGGTAAGGGAAGAAGTGTATTAGCTTGATAGAGGCCTATGGCACTCAGGTAGTTGATCATATTGATCCTATCCTTCTTTTGTCTACCTGAGGTTCTTGTGATGCCACATCCTCTTATTCCTGAGTTTCTTGAACTGGTGAGAGAGTAGGAATATGCTTGTAGAGTCTCTTCTGTCTTCTTTCTCCTTTGATTTTCAGAAGTAGCTCTGCATCCTCTTTTCTTTTCTCTCTGTTTGATAGTTCCATGTCAGTCAGTTCATTTAACTCATCTAAGGGGAGAGAGATGATATTATCAATATCATAGTTCCTGGTCTGTAAGTAATTGATCCTGACTGCCCTTAACTCATCATCCTGAGTATTTGGTCTGGGGGCAGCCCTAATAGCACTTTCCATGAGTCTTGCAGACCCAGTAGAGGAACTTTCTCACCTTATCTTCCTTTTCCTCTCTCTCCCTCCTCCTCAATCTCCTTAGAAATTAATTTTCTTTTCTCTTTGTCACTCACAGACCTTTGTGACTCAGGGTGAAGAGAGCTTTGACCTTCATTGCTTGGTGTAGCTTCCAAGCTCTTACCAGAGAGAGGTTGAGATGCACCTTTACCAGCAGGTGTCTCATCAAGGGTCTGAACCTCTACAGCAGTTGGTGGTGAGACAGGGCTCTCAGCTTCTACCACTAGGCCTTCAGTCAAGGTTTTCCCTTTGAAGCTAATCTCAGGGTCTGCCTCAACATCCAGTTGACCGATGGTATTGCCTGATTGCCTTAGTATTCCTCTAAGGCTAAGCTCTATAGTGTTCCTATCTTGAACTCTTTGAAGAATAAGAGTCCTTCTATCAGTATCATACCTTCACCCAAAAATATGACTTAAAGTTGGTGGGGATGATACAGCTCTTGGAATGCCTTTCTCAAATAGACTCCTAATGACTAAGCCTATACCATCCGCATCAATATGAACTTGAGAAAGTTACTGAGTATGCACAACTGCAAGTGAGGGCGGTGAGTCCTCAGTGTCCATACTCCCTGAGGAACTCCCAGGTTCTGTGATTGTAATGACTTCCTCCCCCTTTTTGGTAGCATCACCCTCTTGCACAGGTGAGCTAGGAGTTAGGTCAATTACGTCTACAGGTTCTTGTGTTCCTGGTTGAGCTCCTCTTAAGGGTCTCCCAGCTAGTTTTTCCTTGAGATGAGATACCTCAAGTTGCTGATTATTGACCCTGTGTTGCAAGGTAGTCACTTGAGATTCAAGATAACTACCCTTGGAGACTAAATAGGTGCATGTTTTTGACAGTTTTTGCACCTTTAGTCTCAGATTCACTCATCTTCATCAGAAGAATCACTGGGGGATGAGAGAATTAGACCAAGGTCCTCTTCCTCATCACCAGCATGGTGTTCTTGGCTGCTGATTTCCTCTGCTCAGTGACAACTTCAGTTGAAGTGTCAATGGGCTGAGTTGCCATGGTTGAGGTCTAAATGATGTAATCACTTGCTAAAGTGAGATGCTCTTCGATATGGATATCCTGAACATGTTCAGAAGTATCCACCTCAGTGATAGGTGACTGATGTTGGCTAGACCTAGGTGACTTAGGAGCAATAGGTGACTGATGTTGGCTAGACCTAGGTGACTCAGGAGCACTCATCTCCCTTTGAGGAGTGGTGTAGTAGGGAGACTCATGGTACTCACTGGCATCTAAGTCCTCATCAGTATAGAAGTAAAGGTTGGGAATTAGTTTGTTTAAATCTAAATGCTGGGGATGGTAGCTATCCCCTGAAGGTTGTTCACTTAAGTGTTGAGACTCAGAGTGAAGGCTTAACGTTGTTGGGCTTGTGAGCTCATCAGGCTGAGCATGAGGAACCTCAACACTGATCATTGAAGTAATGGGAGTGGTTTGCTCCTCAGGGGATGTGGGAGCTCTAGTGTCCACTTTCTCCTGTATATGTGAGTATATAGGGACTTGCACAGACTCAATAGCTTGTGAAGGGGTTCGTTCGTGTTTTCTTTGATAGGTTTTAGGTTGTTTTGGTGGTTGGGATGTAGAAGGTGTGGGTTCAACACTAGCTTGTGATGCTAGGTTGTCACCTTGAGCAATGAGCTCTAACATTTTTAGGACAAGGGTTGTTTCTACCCCTGAGAAGCCAACAGTTGGCTTCTTCAAGATTTTAAAGATGTCGGGCTTCATCTGTCCCAATTTAAGAATATTACCTGTTTCCCTCAATTGTGAGCCCAGTTCATAGTTAAGAATGCATTGAACATATCTAGGAAACATGTAATACTCTAAGGAGTCTAAGTTTGCTATCTGATTTGTATAAACAAATTGAGAGTACTTGAACTTGACCCCCTAAACCATTCCATGCACTATGAAGGAGAGATCTTCAGGAATCTGGTCCTATCCTCCATGCTTGTTGGACAAGCTGTGGATGACCACATGAAGTAGGTACTTCCACATAGATGAGACCTTCCCTTTCCTGAAGGTCTTTACAGAGAAATCTCCTTCATAGCCCATCTGCTCAAAGGAACGATTTACAGCTTCCTTTGGGAAGAACAACTCACCTTCTTTATCATCCAGCTGAAGATGAGTGTTGATGATGGCTGGAGTGATGAAGACTGTTCTCCCCTGCACTATGGCAGACAGTGCCTTCTCCCCATCCAGCTTCCGAGAGTTAATTTTCTTCGGAAGAAAAATGGTCCTTAAAAACATAAAAAGTGCCCAAAAGAGTTTTAAGCTTCGGAAGATATTTCAGAAATTTCTTTCGAAGGCAAATTTTACATAGACACTTATTTGTCTTGAAGGTATATTATCTTCCAAAGATAAAATCATATATTCCGAAGGATCAAGATTTGTCAAAAATCTAAGAAAAACTCTTCTAAAAGCTTTTATCCATAGAAAACATGAGCTTATGAAGGTGATAGACTAGACAACTTAGGACACATAGATTTTAACAAATAAAATGAATTAGTTTTAAGAAAAAGCTACTCAAAGTTAATCATCCCAATAGCTGATATAAGATACTTAAATCTCTGTTCATCAAAGGCTTTTGTGAACAGATCAGCATATTGTTCATTTGTGTTAACTTTAACTAGTTTAATTAATCCCTTTTCAAAATTATCTCTAATTAAATGATACCTGATATTTATGTGTTTTGTCCTTGAGTGCTACACATGATTCTCTGTGATAGAGCTAGAACTATTGTTTTCTATGTGAATGAGAGTCTCCTTGAAGTTTAAACCATAGTCAAGCATCTGATTCTGAATCCAAAGCACTTTAGCACAGCAACTTGCAGCAGCAATGTATTCAGCTTCAGCAGTTGATGTAGAGACACATGATTGTTTCCTGCATTGCCATGAGATAACCCTTCCACCAAGAAACTGACCTCCCCCAGATGTAGACTTTGCAGTCATATTGCAACCACCATAATCACTATCTGTATATGCATACAGATTGAAGTCAGAATTCTTGGGATACCAAAGACCAAGTGTTGAGGCACCTTTGAGGTATCTTAGAATTCTCTTGATAGTGATGAGGTGAGACATCTTGGGATTGGCTTGATATCTTGCACAAATACATGTGGCAAACATGATATTAGGCCTGCTAGTTGTAAGATACATAAGAGACCCAATCATATCCCTATAAAGGTGTTCATCCACACACTCCCCCTCAAGATCAGGCCCAAGGGAGTGGTTTCTTGCTATGGGTGTCTTAGAAATCTTACAATCAGTCATGTTGAATCTTTTGAGTATGTCCTGAACATACTTTGACTGACTTATGAAGATTCCATCTTCAACTTGCTTCACTTGAATTCCTAGAAAGAAATTGAGTTCCCCCATGGCACTCATTTCAAATCTATCTCTCATCCGCTTCTCAAAGTCTTTGCAGAGCCTTGGATTAGTTGAACCAAAAATGATGTCATCTACATACACTTGCACTAGCAGTAAGTCACTTCCTTGTCCTTTGATGAAGAGAGTTCCATCTATAGTACCCCTTCTGTATCCATGCTTGAAGAGATACTGAGATAGAGTCTCATACCACTTTCTTAGTGCTTGGTGTAGCCTATAAAGAGCCTTATCAAGCTTGCAGACATAATCAGGATGAACAGGATCTGCAAAACTAGGTGGTTGTTTGACATACACCTCTTCATCAATCACCCCTATAGAAAAGCACACTTGACATCAAGTTGATAGACCTTGAAGTTCTTGGATGCAGCAAAGGCCATGAATATCCTAACAACTTCTAGTCTTGCTACAGGAGCAAAGACATCAGTGTAGTCAATTGCTTCTTCTTGTGTGTATCCTTGAACAACTAGTCTAGCTTTGTTTTGGATGACAATACCTCTATCATTTTTCTTATTCCTAAATACCCATTAGGTTCCTATAGTAGTCTTCCCATGAGGAAGAGGACATAGGTTCCAAACCTTCTGTCTCTTGAATTGAAGTAGCTCCTCTTGCATGGCTTCAATCCAACTTCCATCCTTCAGAGCCTCATTAACTTTCTTGGGCTCTATCTGGGACAAGAAACAAGAGTGAAGACAAATATTTGCTTCATGGGTTTGTCCTCTTGTTCTTACCCCAGTGTCAACATCTCCAATGATGTTTGTGGTAGGATGAGACTTGTGGATCCTTAGCTGAGGGATCACAGCAAGTTGCTGAGAGAGATCTAAATTAGAGAAATTTTGATCTGGCATAGATGCTTCTTCCACCACTTTAACACACTTATCAAGAGAAACTTAATCCAATGAGTGTCTGACATCATTGATATGTTCATCTATGGAGTGGTTATCAGCATCAAGAAATTCTTGATCACTGTCACCACCACCATCATCTTCTTCTGCATTTGAAGTTTCTTTGTTTGTCTGTTGAGCCTCTGAGCTGGAACTTGAAGGCATCTCAGATGTATCAGCGGAGTTTGTCATTGTTTTGCCAATAGAAACTTCATTTGCTGAAGTAGTTACAACTGGAGCTGAAGATGTGTAACTTGAAGGTCTTCTTAGCTCAAATCTTGGATCCGGATCTCCTGGAGGTAAAATATCTGTAGACCCTGAAACATTCTCACACAATTTGTTAAAACAGTTGGTAACTAAATCAAGATCAAATAGCCAATCCGGACCAGAACCTTTCACACTGGGAGTGTGCTTATTGAAAGTCATATTGGCTGACTCTTCAACTACTCTAGTTCTGAGATTGTATACTCTATAAGCTTTAGCTTGAGAAGAGTACCCAACAAAGTGTCCATCATCTGATTTCTCAGCAAACTTGGCAATTTGATCTTTGGTATTTAAGATGCTGCATGGACATCCAAATGACCTGAGAAAACCCATGATAGGTTTTCTCTTGTGCCAAAGTTCATAAGGAGTCTTACCATGAGTCTTAACTACTAAAACTCTGTTCTGCACATAGCAGGCAGTGTTGACTGCCTCTGCCCAGAAGGTGATGGGCGGTTTAGAGTCAGAACACATAGTTCTTGCAGCCTCAATCAGTGTCCCGTTTCTCCTCTCAACAACACAATTTTGCTGAGGAGTCCTGGGAGCACTTTATTGTCTTGTAATACCCTTTTCATCACAAAATGTGTCAAGGATTTGGTTCTTAAATTCAGTTCCTTGATCACATCTTATGGTTTTGACCTTGTGATCACATTGATTCTCAATCCTTAAGATGAAATTCTTCAGAATCTCAAGGGTCTCATCCTTAGTTCTAAGAAAGAAGACCCAAGTGAATCTTGTAAAGTCATCTGTGATCACCAGACAGTAAGAGGTCCTTCCTAGACTCATTACACTGGTGGGGACAAAGAGACCCATGTGTAACAAGTGTAGGGGTGTAGTGATGGAGTTTCTTTCCTTAGGCTTGTGAGATACCTTATGTTTCTTCCCTTTCAGGCATGCAACATAGTGGTCATCACTTGTAAACTCTTTCTTTGGCATTCCAGTTACCAAATCATTCTTAATTAGCTTATTCATGTTCTTAAAGTTTACATGGCACATTCTTTTATGCCAAAGAAAAGACTCATCACTATTAGATTTAGATAGAAAGCATGAAACCTCTCCTGAGGGAGATGTTTCTTGCAAGTCCATCTTATACATGTTCCCTCTCCTGGGGGCTTTGAGCAGGATATGCTCATGAGGAATAATCACCCGGGGCTTGAGAACAATGCACTCACGCTCAGTAAAGAGCATGTTATGACTCTGATCACAAAATTAGGATACACTCAGAAGATTGTACCCAAGCTCCTTGACAAAGTTTACCTTCTCAATGCTGAGCTTACCATTTGTGACATTGCCCCTTCTAGAAATATAACTCCTTCATCTCCTCCAAAAGCAACTGGTCCTCCATCAATCCTTTCAAAGTTCTGGAGTAGTGACCTATTACCTGTTATGTGCCTGGAACAGCCACTATCAATGATCCAGACATTTTTGTTTGTCTTGAGCTATTCCTGCATAAAGAGAATGATTAGTTACATTTGGAAACCCAAGCCTTATTGGCTTGGGCTCATCAAAGGAAGTAGAAGGTAATGAAACAGTAATAGATCCTGTAGTTGTGCTTTAAGGATCTCTTGCTGTTGTTGATGGAGAACTTAGTCACTTGGTCTTTCCTTAACTTCCACACCACCTTTGGAAGTTTAGACCTGACCTTCAACACAATGGAAGCTTTTGAGACTTTGAAAGTTTTGATGACTGAACCTTCGGAAGATTATGCTAATACTGTAGCAGACTTCAGTGCTTCGGAAGTATCCCTTTCTTCCGGGACCAAATTATCTTCCGAAGGAAATTTTCCACTAGCCTTCTTCTTTCCTTTGTAGCTTCCAAAGGAAATAGATTTTCCTTCCAAAGCCGAATTCTTCTTAGATCTCTTGGGAGTCTCTTTCTTGGTCCATGAAGAGTACTCTTTGGATTGTATGGACAATCCTTAGCGAGATGAGAGGTACTTTCACACATGACACATTTCATCTTTTTCTTCCCAAGAGTTTTCTTCTAAGAACAAGGCTGACTTTGATCACTTCCCTTCTCCACCTTCATCTTTGTAGATGCTGAGACAATCCCTTTGGGTTGAGGACTGTTCTTGGAGTTGGATGGTTCAGGCTGTGTAGTAGTGGTACACAACAGATCAGCCTTCTTCTTGATGCTGAGATGATTTGAACATAAACCAGAACTCTTTGTAGAAGAGTTGAGGTTGATGTCTTCAGTCTTAACCACGTCAAACCCTGTAGAAATAAAGACTTGTTTCTGCTTAGAGTTGACAGTGGCCTTGATCTCTTGAGCCCTCCTAGCCTTTCTCTTGCTCTTTCTGATCAAGTTCTTTCTCATAAACTTGGTCATCGCAGGCTTCCTACTTTCCTCAGAAGGATAGGGACCCTTTTTAGAATCCTCCTCTTCACTCTTCTCAGAGGAATTCTTCACTACCACTTCTTCATCCTTTTCACTCAAGGGGTCTATGTGAGGAAGCTCATCTTCACAAGTTCCTCACCTAGGTGATCTTACAGACAAGATTGTGTGTGGAGGAGCTATCTCACTGGATCCCAATCCCTGCTTATTTTGATAACAAACTTTTGCATGAAAGGATGAGGATATGATATTTTTGAAGGTCTCTTTTTCAAGAACACATTTTTCTACCCTGGCTTTGCTGATCACAAGCTCAGCCTGGCATTCAGTTAACTTAGTTATGAGATCCTTGATCTGAATCCTGTAATTTGTATGCTCATGTTTTAAAACTGAAATAGTTTTCTCTAAGTCCTCTATCTTTAACTTATAATCATTTTCAGTCTTTCTAAAATCAGATTTTAAGATGTTCAAGGACTCAAGATCAGATCTCATCTCTAAGTTATAGGACCTGTATCTGTTGATTTTAGCAATACATTCAGGAGTATGAAGATGTTCCAATACCTTGGTTTCATCATGGTTAGCCATCAATGCTTGGTTCGGAGATGCATCTTCCACCTGAAAGCTCCAGTCAAAGCCTCCTTCTTCAACAGCAACTGCAGCTTGCCGCTTTGGCTTCTCATTCTGGCTAGCTTTATCAGTGTAGTTTGGTCTGGATTGTGCTTATCCACCATTTGTTCATGGTTCCTTGCACTCCCTAGCAAAATAACCCATCAAGTTATAGTTGTAACACTTAACTTCTCTTTTATCCAGTCCAAACTTTCAACTGGCTGTATTACTGGGAAACTTCCTTCCAGTCCTCTTGTAGAACCTCTTGGCTCTATGAGTGAGAAGAGCTATTTGCTGGACTATCTCCATGTACTCTAGGTCATCTGGATGGATACAGTCCAGGTCTTCAAAGGTGAATAGGAAGCCGGCACAACTTTCATCAGAAGACACAAAGGCTTGAGAAGAACTTGTCTCTTGGAATTGGCTTCCTTGAGTATAGTTCTCCCTTGGTGTCTCCGGGAAGGTGATGAAAGGACCCTTTTATGAGATGTCAGGGTAGCATATGAGATGATGTTGGGGTTGTATGCTATCCTTTTCAGTCACATGAAGGGTTGAAGCCATTTGATTGCTGGAGTTACTAGATAAACCTTGCATGTTCATCTCCATCTGGTATCCACTGAGAATGCCATACAACTATGTCAGAGTAGAGTCTTAAGGTTCTCAGTTCGCTTGATTACAACACAATAATGAATCCATTGCCTAGGAAGAAAGGACATAAACTTTCTTAAAATGTCCCTGTTCCCAAGAGTTACTCCAACATCCATTAGGGTATCCACAATCTCCACATACCTGAAGTATTGTTGAGTCTTGGTCTCACCTGTTTTGAAGGTGAAATTTTCAAACTGCTGCTTTAGGAGATCCTTCTTGTTCTCCTTGGCTTCAGTAGAACCCTCATACATTAGTTTCAATGCATCCCACAGCTGCTTAGCTGTTTTGCATTTCTTGAAACCTCTGTATACAGAGTTTGGAAGAGCAGTCTGAAGGGCTGTCATGGCTTTTTGATCAATTTCTACTCTTTTTCTATCTTCTTCTGAGTAGCCAGCCACATCTTTGGGGATCATACCACCTCCTGCAGCAGCTGAAGGAGTGCTTGGTATGTAAGGTCCAGAGACAACAGATTCCCATATTATTGAGCCTTGACACTTGATGAAACCTTTCATCTTTGGCACCAAGTGTCAAAGTCATCAAGAGTGATCAGTGGGGACTTTGTCATGGTTCCAGTTTCCATATTAGCTTTGGAGATAGCTGCCAATTGAAGGGTTAAGTAATTTTTGTGTGTATGAGGGATCTTAAGATGGTGAGATCTTATATCAAGAGCCTGAGAAGCTCTGATACCAATTGCAGGACCGGGTGAAGGGTTTATGCACTTTACAACACAACAACACAAAGAAGAGAGTGTGGAACAACACTTAACAATTCAAATGGGGAACTGGTAAACTCAATTTCGAGAACTAAGAAACACAAGTGTAAATGAGACAGAAACTAGAACAACACACAAGTAGTTAGTTTTCAAGGTTGATGTATATTGATCTCTAGTTCCTTACAAATGGTTTACTAAGTTCTATTCTACTTCTAAGTTATAAGGACCAGAAAATACTTATACTACAACCTACAGCCGGCCATGCTTTGAATGCCAGCTGGATACATGATCTAGACAACAAAATCCATGTAAAATCAAAAGGGAGATTGCCTTTTGATTAGTGACTATGACATGCCATAACTCACATCCTAATATATTAAAAAAGGATAAAGTACATAAAGTGGAAAGTTACAGACTCAAGATCTCAATGTACAGTTTACCAAAAGCATGGACCTTTTCGTCAACTCATGAAAGGTTGGTGACTTATCAGAGTGGCAGCGGAAAGTGGTTCAGCTTTAGGTAAAAAGTACTTCAGATAAAGCATGTAATATAAAAGTCCTCAGAAGAAATCTGTGTTCAATGGTTGGCTTCGGAAGACTTTGTCCTTGAAGCTTCGGAAGACTTCATCTTTTGGCTTCGGAAGATATTGGTCTTGGCTTTGGAAGATTTTACACTTAGAATTATTTCTAAGTCAGTATGAAACTTCCGAAGCATTCCACTTCAGTACACTTATGCATGCATGCAGGAGAGACTTTGAGTGTTTGGGTTGCATCAGCCTTACTAATAACCTACATTATTCTCCAGTTGTTGAATGTAATTTACTTTATCGAAATTCACCTTCTTGTTTCCTACTCACCTTGAGCTATTATGTAGCCTCCTTTATTTCCAGCAAAAGATACATGTCCCCCTTTGATTTGCTTGACATTGAAAAGGAGAGTCAAATTTCCGGTCATGTGTCTGTATGCCCCACTATCAATAATCCAGGTGTTAGTGATAGCGTTGTAGAGGACAACCTGCACAAAAACAGAAATGATTAGTTTAGGAGTGGGACCCAAGCCTTTACAGGCTTGGGTTTCCCAGAGGCATCACACATAACAAACTCTACCCGCTATCCTTATGAAGTTGGAGAGACAACAGTCTTCATCTTGTCCTCACTCTCAGACACAACTGATGATTTGGCTTTCCACAAACCAGTTTTGTATAAGGACTATTTGTGATAAACAGACGACTGGTTTATTGTTTGAACCCGTGGTTTGCTTTCATCAACTTGTTTTACCTCAGTCATCACAGCTTGCCAGTGGCTTTTCTGTATTGCCTGTGGTATTTTGGAGGGGTATTTGATCTTGATTTAGTAAACCTTGGTTTATTATCTTGAAAAAGTTCAACCCTTCATCTTGGTGTCTGATAGTAGGCACAATTTGGAGATATATGTCCTCGTTCTACACATCTAAAACAAGATCTCCATTCTATTGGACTGGGCGACCTTTCGTGTGGTGGGCAGTATGGTCTTGGATTGGTCTCTTTCTTCTCAACTTTAGGTTTCTCACATTCTTTGACAAACTTAATTTGTTTTACATTTTGATTACTATTTCCATTCTTTTGTCGAGATTTTGATGACGAACATTTTTAGACTGAATTGATTTTGAAATTTTAGGTTTTGAAACAGAAACTTTTGAACCCAACCCGAGAGCAGCATTATCATGCTCTTCACCCCAATCTTCAATGACAACCTCATCTTTTGTGCCAGATGTAGTTACTTTCTGGTCAGTAACCGGTGGCACAGGTTTAACTGTGGTATCCGGATCACTAACTAGAAATGTTGTCACCACATGATCCTTTATTGGGTTATTATTTATGGGTCGACATTGTGTATTTAAAAGGATCGCATATGGTGGTGGCATAACCTGATAACCAATCTCTTCCCCCTATTTCTTTCTTTAACCAAATTTTTAACAATGTTATAGGAACTAGCAAGACTGTGAATCTTCTGATTTAAAGAGTCAATTTCAACTTGAAGAATTGCTTTTTCTTTCTTCGTTTCCTCTATTGTTGTTAGATAGAACTTAATATCATTTGCTTGATTAAAAGCAACAACCACAGTTTCCTTAAGTTGCTTTCCTAACAGATCAATCTTTTCTTTAAAACAGCTCTCATTTTGTTTTAACACCCTATTAGCTTCAGTGCATAATTTTAAATCATTCACTTAACTATCATTATGATCTAACAATCTAGCAAATTTTAAATCTATGCTTTTACAAAATTTATTGCATTCTTCACACGCATGGTTATCAAAAAGTTCATCTTTGGATTCTACCTGTGATGTGCCGGAGGTGTTAGCCGTGAGAGCAAACTGAGTTTCCTTGTATGTTTGAGATATTATGCTCGCAGCAGCCAGTTCATCTTCAACCAAGTTTTCCATTGCAACTACAGCTTCTTTGGTGTCTGAATTGGCATTATCAGCTATGTTATCTCCTTCACCTGCTGAATCATCATTAAGATCTTCCACCAATGCCACATTAGCTTCACTACCAGAAATGAACCAAAATGTCCAGTCATATCCTTCATCTCGTTAAGCAACCATAGCTTTGGAATCTTGACTGGTTAAAGTCACTTTCTTTTCTTGTCCTAACGGTTGTTTGATGTGAAAGAGTTACCATTTCCAGTCTTCTTTGGTTTTAGGCACTCTCGTTTGAAGTGTCCCTTTTCACCACAGTTAAAGCATGTTACTTTTGTTTTATCAAAACCAAAGGTTGTGTCTTTAGTTGCAATAAGGTTTTATCCAGTCTTTTTCACAAACTTCTTCGCTCTTCTAACTGCACTAGCCAGAGCCCACATTATGTCAATTCTTTCCAATTCAGCCTCATCAACCTGTTCATAGTCTTCATCAGCAAGATGACAATTTCCAATTTTTCCAGCAACTAATCCATCATAAGAGTGCACAACAGTAGCAAGAAGATCCATGTGTTCCTTGGCTACTTCCATAATAACATTTCCCAAATTCTCAGTCTTTAGCTTTGTTGGGTTTGCTTCTATGATATTATATTGAGCACCAGATGATCCTGACACTTCACTTCCAAATGACCCACTCTGAGAATTTCCAGACATGTTGGATACAAACGTTGTTTGAAGAGGTGCTCCTGATGAAGCTGGTGTGGGAACAACATTATACAGTGATGGATTTTACGTATATGACCCCTTCTTGGACTTGTATTTTAGCCTTAATTCCTCCTCCCTCAGCTTCAAGATAAAATCATTGATGTCTAGAGTGGCTAGAGTATCATTCTATCTCAGATTACAAACAAAGGGATCCCATTTATCCGGCAATCCATCAGCAAAGCTTGCAACTGTATCCTCCATTGATGTAGTTACCCCATGTGTGTGCAACTCACTCATCAAATGAAAAAATCTGTCTATAATGTCATCCGAGCATTCATTTCCAATGGATGAGAAGTTGTCAAATTCATTCTTGAGGGCTTTGGCCTTCAGTGCCTTTAAAGTGGCATTACCATCGTATCACCTTTCCAAAGCTGACCAAAACTTCTTGGATTGTTTATGTTCTGAAAATTGATGGAAAATGTCTTTTGGAATCGACTGTGTCAGTAAAGCATATGCTTTCTTCTCAGCATTGTGAGCAACCTCTTGCACTTCATTCATCCCACTCAAGTTTAGCTTAACACCATTTGCTCCAACCGGTGTAGAGTAACCAGTTTCAATAGCAAACCATAAGTTCTGATCGTCGATGTTATAAGAGGTTTTGGATTCGTGAGTCCTTTCTAAAAATAAACGCGGTGTTCTGATCGTCAATGTTGTCAAAACTTGAGGATACTCAGAGTCAAATACTCAAACTTGAAAACGTTATGTGACTTAGTCAATCGTGCAATTGAGGGATGCGGATGAGTTCAACCATACGAATGAGAGTGCCAATGGGTTCAATCTTACGATTTTGCTTAATCGTGTGATTAAGGATGTGACTGAGTCTAGTCGTGCGGTTGAATTGTGCGATTACGTCTCAGTCGTGTGATTGAGCCAATCGTGCGACTGAGACTGCTGAATTTGAAAAATTCGAGATTTGGAACACGTTTAGACTCAAAATGATTTTGCACAGACCCTAAACTGTTGTAAGTCGAAAAGTTCAAAACTTTTGAATCATGCACACGTCAAAAACTCGTTTTGTATCAAAAACAAGGATTTTTGAATAAAGAAACGTTAACTTTAACTAAAACGCCGATCGAATCCACGAAGAATCAAGAGCCAACGCTCTGATACTACTTGTTAGGACCATGTATGTATGGAGTACTAACTGATTCAACATGAAATCTAATCAAATAGTGCAAAATCCTATTTGATTGGCGATCCAATCAGTGAGAACGTAAACCCGGATTGATCTAATGATGGAACAACATTAAGAAAGAATAGAAAATTACCTGGGACGAACTGTGAACTTGGATGGACGTGATAGAACTCTCTGGATGGCTAGGGTATAAAAGAATTCAAAGTGTTTCGTTTTTCCACGAATTACGTGGTATTTATAGGTTTTAGTGTACAGTCGTACGATTGAGCCATTAGCATGGTTCAGTCGTGCGACTGAGCCACACGATTTGTTCATACGCACGATTGAACTATACAATTGGTTCAATCGTGCAACTGAGCCAGTCTCATGACTCAGTCGTGCGATTAAGCCAATCACTTGGTTCAGTTGTGTGACTGGTCCATAAGCATGATCCATTAGCATGAATAACCATAAGACTAAGTGAAACACATTCCTGAATCATTGTCAAATTAGCACTATGAATAACTAATACAAATCCATATATAATATTCATTCAAGTGTGTATTTATATACGATATTAGAATAAGACACATTCAATAGTAAATATACATTCAAACAGATATCATATTACCAAAATATCCTTGTATTACACATATGTAAGATTGAAAGACATAAATATTTAAGTGCAATGAACTAGGGACATCGTGTATCAACAAATCTTAAGGATGAGTTCTTTCCTAAGGTGGGAAGGATGTAACACGTTGAAGAATTAAGGTTTCAACCCTGGTCACAAACTACGACAAGGAAGCTTGGCGAACAGCCATATGACGAATTAGGGTTTCAGGGATTCAGATGGCTTAAGGACTGCTATGTGTTGATATATGTTAATGTAGCTAGTTTATGAGCTTGAATGTAAAAGTCTTTCATGTCTTACACATGTGTAATTGATGTAATGGTTTGAATGAATGATATAAAGTGCATTGTGATGTTTGATTTATGTTTTGATTATGTCATGATATCATTATATTGAATGTGTTGCACATGTATGAACTAACTATATAGGTTTGAGGTTATTGTGCATAGTTCTTAGTCAATAATGATTGAGAAACTGTTCAAACTTAATCGTATGAAGTCTTCATGTGAATGGACCATGCTAATGGACCATACGCATGAATACTTCATGCTAATGGACCAGTCGCACAACTGAACCAGGAGACTGGATCAGTCGTACGATTGAAAGATAAGATTGACTCAGTCGCATGATTGAACTTTCAGTCGTGCGTATGACTTAATCGCATGATTCAGTCGCACGACTGAACCACGCAAATGGTTCAGTCGCACGAATGAAAAATCCAAACCTATAAATACCACTTAATTCGTGGAAAAACGCAACAATTGAAAATAATTCGAATACTTACGTACCCTAGCCATCCAGAGCGTCCCTGTTCATCATTCCAACTTCATAGTTCGTTCTTGATCGATTTCTACTCATTCTTAACGTATAGTCTATTCTAATATCGATCATAGTAACGTTCTCACTGATTGGATCGCCAATCAAATAGGATTCCGCACTATTTGATCTGGTTTCACGCATTATCAGTTAGTACTCCATACGTACACGGTCCTAACACTATGCCATCCTATAACGGTCCGCTATGTGTTGCCCAAGCAAAACCCTCATGCAGGGAATGTGGCATGCTGCCAAGGATTGAGAGGGTGACATGTTTTGTCCTGGAATAACACGTGCTATTGACTAGGCTTTTGTAGCGAAAAAAAGCAGTTTTTGATTGGACCAATACTGGATGGCCACATGGCAGGATGGTGGACCGCCATTACCATGGATAATTGTCTATGATGGACCCCACGAATAGGCTATAAAAGCCCGCATTCTACCAATGAATTTTTTACATAATTTCCATGTCTGTTTTGCCACTTGTACTTTTAATACCCCTGTTATATCCATGTAAGCTAGTGTTATAGCACGTTAATCTTAAGGAGCTGATGTGAAGTTGTTGCCAATATTTTGTAAGTGTGTAAGCCAAGATTTAGTTGACTGTTAAGGTGAACATATTTTCTAAGCTTTAATTAGATGTTATGTTTATGTGCATAGTGTTATAAAATCGTTACAAGCATGTTTGTAAAATGTACGTTTATAAATATTTACATTATTTCAAAACCAACATATGGGTATATTAATTTTATTAAGCAAGAATTTAAGCGACCATTTAAAGGATATACGTATATTGATGGATGATACACGATTTAATATGTGACTGAGTGTTATGCCACAATACAGTTGAAATCATTTCAACATATATTAACCAGATGAAGCTATACAACAAGTTCAAAGGATATACGTATATTGATGGATGATACACGCTTTAATATGTGACTGAGTGTTATGCCCCAATACAGCTGAAATCTTTTCAACATATAGAAGCGGATGAAGTTATACAACAATTTGTCTTAATAAATACTGATATAGAACGTGAAGTTTTAATTTTTTTAAAAA
Organism: Flaveria linearis; assembly: GCA_024085815.1. Lineage (NCBI taxonomy): Eukaryota > Viridiplantae > Streptophyta > Magnoliopsida > Asterales > Asteraceae > Flaveria > Flaveria linearis. Next base: position 54,984,493 of record CM044008.1, read on the forward strand.
AGTCTTGTAACATGATTCACTAGTGTTATACTAATGTTTTATTTTCAAAACCGTTTTCAAGAAAATGATGTGCAAATGAAAATTTCAAATATGGGTTACGTTGTGAACCTAGAATCATAGGAATGCCCATAAGAACATGCGAAAATTGGATTATTGATTTGGTGGCTCTTGAAAGTATTTAATTTTAATTTAATGTTGTAATAAATGGTAAACGGAATCCTTTTCTTAAAGTAAAGGGTTGATTTTGAATTTAACCATAAGTGTTGAATTATATCCCCAAGTGAGAATCTAATCATTTTTGTCAAACATATGAAGTGATTGCCTTAGTTGAGGAATAAAACTTTTGAGACAAATATAAATGGAAAATCAACTAGTGAAATTAATTACAAAATCATTCTAAACATCTTTAGCTTTGATTTTAAATTACAATAAATTGGAACCTATCATTATACCAACTGATCCGGTTCACACGTCTGGGTGTACCCGGTCCGGGGTATGACATGTACCTATGTTAACCAAAATTCACATTTTGAGAATTTGATGAACAATGTTTCTTGTCTAAGTAATCTAAGTATTGTATTCAGATGTTTTTCATGATCTTTTGTATTGTTAGAATAAGTAGGTATATGATCTATATAAACCATAATGATTTATCTATATATGGTTAACAAACTCTGTTCATCATATCCATAAATACTTGTAGAGCATTTGCAAGTCCAAATGACATTAAATTGAACTTAAAATGCATGCATCTTGTCCAAAAGGCGGTCTTCAAAATATCTTCTTTATACGTCTTCAATTGATGATAACTAGATCAAAGATAAATATTCGAGAAGAAACACACTCATTGTTGGTTCGGGTTATTTAGTAATAAGACTTTTCTAGTGATCAACAGATGACAAATATGGAATCTAAGTCAACTATCTTACGTAACAAACACATATACTTTGAGTAATAATAATGACACGAGAGATCTTTCGAAGTATTTACTTGATTAATCTTTTCTAAGTAAAGTAATTTATAACCAGTAGATAACAAGTGGGCTAACAAGTTAACCTCAAAACTATATAATTCGGTACTGACAGACTTGTCTAGTGTAAAAGTTGATCAATAGCTCATCCATTTGAGTGCTGATATCAGTCAATTAACAGTGCATCACTTTGAGAGTGCTGATCGACAGTGATTCAACATGTGGCAGACTTCGGTAGTTGACAAGCATTGCTGAATCCTTGAGTTTTTAGTAGCTTCATCTTCTTCATAGATGAATAAACCCCCTAGGATGATGCTACCAAAACTCTTTCTCACCCTTCAAGCAACCTTATCAGCAGTAGCTCAAACATGTATCCTATTTTATCTCTTAAGGGTTTTCGAAAGGTAAATTGACCAAGTCTTTCATGTTGTGTTAAGATAGTCTAAAGAGATCATATTCTTTGACTTTAGTTTTGCCAACACTAGCAAAGGTTAAACAGAAGGTGTTGGTTCAGGAATTGTATCTCCAATGGGTGATTAGATCATGAATGCTTAATAGAGTCACATATAGAACATCTTCTTCTTTTTCTCCACTTTGTTATACTTTAACTCTGTTCCCCATCTTTATCTTCAGAATAGAAGACATTAATTAGTAGTCATCTGACATGCCTTATAATTTTTGATCTGGGTAATCATCTTTTGTATGTCTTCAGGGTTGAGGTTTAGAACTTCTAACTTAGTCAGAAAGAAGGATTTTGACTTGTTCATTCTTTCAATGAATTACCTCTCAGTATTAAAATATTATCCCTAGTTAATGATGTTTGTACCATCATCCTTGGAGTTTTCATCTTGGTCAGATTTTTAGAGTTCTTCTTTATCAACTTGTTCAGGATTGTCGTAGTGATGACCGATTCATCTTTCGATTAATCAGACTGACTTTGAGTTGGAGATTAAGCTACTTGAGGATCTTGTTAACCTATTATAGATACATGCTTATAAGTTTGAGCAGTTTGGATGGTAGGATGAAATTATTGTGGGTGAATGCTGGGTATAGGGTTAGCAGATGGGGTGGCTTCAGTAGCTTTAGTCTCTTCATCTTTCTTCTTTGTTCAGAAGCCTACTGCGATTTTTTCTAGATGAGTATTGTAAATTCTCATCACCATATTCTCTACTTCCTTTACCTTAGAGTTATTACTGATGTTCCTTAGCCTTAATCTTGTTAGGTTAGCTATCTTTAATTTGTTGAAGCAGACTAGTTGATTTCTTGAGTAGGCTATCCTTCCAGCTTTTGATATGGTAATCAAGTAAGTGTCTTTGTTCTAATCAAATTTCTACTCCACTATTGGATTATATGCTACTTGCAGAGTTTTATGGATATCTTCACCTGCTTCATCCTTGACTAAGGACAATACCTTTTGTAGTAACATCTTAGACTTTTTCATTTCTACATCCAAAGATGCTGAGGTACTTAGAAATTTGCTTGAAGATGTTAGGGGAAGATCAAGTATTCTATTTTCATGATCATAGTACATGATCCTTTCATTGGCCCTGTTCACTGTAAATTTCTTCACTTGGGCTACATACCCAACACCCAAAACTTTTGTTCCTTTGAGTATTTTCTCTTCCACATCTAGGTCAATCACCCTTGCCTTTGCTACTTTTCTTGTCATAACTTTTCTTGGCAAGGACTGATGAAATAGGTTGATCATCATCAGAGGCAGTGGAGTTAGAGTCAGGAGATGTTGGAGGCTCAGACTGTAGATGTAGTGACCTCTTAATAGTCTTGCCTCTTGTTTATTGTCTTTCCTTTTGCTCTCTAGCAACTTCATACTTTGGGAGCTCACCAGCTTCAACTCTCTTCTTGATTTCTCTAATGTTCGGACAAGACTAGACATACTCATTGGTCCTACTTATTTTCCAAAGAAACCATAGTATTTTAAGAACATCTTCATATATTGCTTATTTCTTGTCTCCTATCTGACTCTCTTAGCTTGTTTCCTTGCTGATTCAACTCTCTTTCTTCTAGCAAACTCTGCTGATATCTCTATTGCTTATTTATGGTCTCCTCTCTGATTCTCTCAACTTTTTTCCTCTCTGATTCACCTTTCTTTCTTCTAGCTAACTCTACTGATTTCTCCATTTTAGCATGAGTAATGGCTATCAGCTTTGATTTCATCTCAGAAAGACTTGATTCCATGACCTCATCTAACTTGAATCCTTTCAACTCAAGTTGAGCTTCTAGGAGACATCTTTCTTGACCTTTCTCAGAGAAGGCCATTTGCATGAATTCGGTAGCTGTGCACACAGGAGCTTGTTAAGTGGTTGTTGTTTGAATGCCTTTAGCAGTTTGCCTGGATGACTTAGATGGAACTGTCTTGAGATCCTAGGCCTTTGGTTTAGATGGAGCTATTGATTTTGATTTGCTAAATTCTCCAAGATAGTTGATCCTTTTTCTTTTAGCTCTAGCCTTATTTGCACTTTGAATTAAGGCAATGATGTTCTTCCTTACAGAATATTCTTGAGATCTGCCAGCATCTAACTCTATAAATTCTTTATTAACCTTCTATAGGAACATCTCCATCCTTTTAGTGATAAGGAAGCTGACCCTTCTTTCCCGAGACTCATTCTTAACTTCTTCTTTAGAAGTCATAGGTCTCTTACCTTTGTATGAGGTAGATATTAAAGTAGGTCTGACTACTAAAAGTCTGGTAGGTACACCTAATGCCTCACCAAATAACTTAGGATTATCAGTAGTTTCCTGAACTCTCTCAGCATCCTTGGTGACTTTTGCGCCATATGTTTCCACATTCACCTCAGAGCTAAACGGTGTTTTAGTTTCAACATCTGGTTGACCAAATATCATCTCAGTTTATTTCTTGAGTTTAGACTCAGATGTTTCCTTGTGAACTTTATGAAGTTGGCTTCTTTCTTCTTCAAGAGTCACCCCATGTCTCTCTGTATCATCTTCCATGGTCAGGGTTCCTATTGAGTAAATTATCATTCTTCCTAAGAGTTTATCTGCTGAAGAAGTCCTTTGTCTTGCTATTTAGGCAGTTGCATTAGCAACTGATTTCTTCAGCTCCTCCGTAGGTTTCAATGGCACTCTCAGTAGTAGAGCCTTTTCTTCAATAGATGCAATGGGAGTGGCTTCCAGTCCTAGCACTAATTTTGTATTTGATAACTCATTAATCTTTCCTTTTGAGAAAGAGAGAGAAGAAGTGTCAGATCTTCTCAGCGCAGCCATCCTTTACTTCCCAAGTTGAACCTTTTGGTTCATCCTCCTCTTTATTCTTATGGCTTCCATTTCCTTCTCTTATGAGCTGTTATAGCTATATTTATGTAAAACATCATTTATTTTGCCTTCAGCTTTAGATAGAACACCATATTCTTCATTCCATCTTGTGAAAAATGAAAATTGGTTGTAATATGTTGACAACTTGATTAGCCAGACCTAGAAGAGTGTTATAAGGTTTATACTTAAAAGCTGATGCAACCAAAGCAGCCAAAGAGCTCTCTGCATGCATGCATGAAGTGTAGAGTAAAGTTACTTCGGAAGTTTTACACAACTCTTAGGAAATAAGCCAAGTGTAAAATCTTCTGAAGCCAAATGACAAATCTTCCAAAGCCAAAGATGAAGTGTTCTGAAGCTTCAGAGACAAAGTCTTCCGAAGCCAAAGACTTATATTTTTCAAAGACAGAAAAGACATGCTTTCTCTGATCATCTTTTGACAAAAAGCTGAACAACTTTCCGTTGTCACCTCTGAAGACTCACCAACTTCGATAAGTTGGTGAAAAGGTCCATGCTTTTGTCAACTGTAGATTATGATCATTGGTCCATAACTTTCTACTTTTGTACCTTTTATCCTTTTTCTAATATATTAGGATATGAGCTATGGCATGTCATAGTCATAAGTCAAAAGGCAATTTGCCTTTTGACTATACATTGGTGTTGTTGTCTTGATTAGTGCTTCCAGCTGGCTTTTAGTTTATAGCCGGCTGCAGGATGTAGTATAAAGTGTCTTAAGTACTTTTATTTATTTTTATGCTTTGTAACACTAGTAATATAACTTGATAGCAATATACAACATTCTTGAAAACCAAATATTATCTTTTTCTTGCTCTTTGTTCTGTCTCATATTTACTTATGTTCATAGTATCATTAATTAAAACCTGGTTTTCTATTTGATCTATTAGGTGTTCTAAGTCTCTCCTCACTGTGAAATTATTGTATTGACCCCCTTTAACGGTCTTTCAATTGGCATTAGAGCTTTTAGGCTCTTGATTGTAAGATCTCACCATCTTAAATCCCTTCGGTTTCACAAATCACTTAACAACACAAATGGCAGCTCTTAGAAAGGATGATATGGAAACTGGTATTATGACAAAATCTCCACTAATCACTCTTGGTGACTTTGATACTTGGTTCCAAATAATGGAAGGCTTCATCAAGTCTCAATACAGTAGGATATGGGGATCTGTTGTCTTAGGACCTCATGTACCATGCACCTCTTTAGCTACGGCTGGTGGTGGCATGATACCATAGCAAGTGGCTGACTACTCAGAAGAAGACTGGAAGAAGATTAATGTAGATCAGAAAGCCATGACCGCCCTCCAAACTGCTCCTCCAAACTCTATCTATAAAGGCTTCAAGAAGTGCAAAACTGCTAAGCAACTATGGGATGCACTAAAGCTTATGTATTGAAGCAAAAAGAACAAAAATCCCCCCTAAAATCAGTAGTTTGAGAACTTCACCTTCAAGACAGGTGACACCATGGCTCAATAATATTTCAGGTATGTTGAGATTATGGATACTCTAATGGATATTAGAGTAACTCTTAAGAACATGGACATTGGAAGGAAGTTTATGTCCACTCTTCCTAGACAATGGACACACTATTGTGTGGTCATTAAGAGGACTGAAAACTTCAAGGCCCTTACTCTTGTTGAGTTGTATGGTATCCTTAGTGGATACCAGATGTAGATGAACATGAAAAATCTATCTGGCAACTCCAACGATCAGTAGAGTTCAGCCCTTCATGTGGTTGAAAGGAATTGAAGAGAACCATAGCATCATCTCATATGCTACCCTAAAAACTCATAAAAGGGTCCTTCCATCATCTTCCCGGAGACACCAAGGGAGAGCTACATCAAAAGAAGCCCATTTCAAGAGACAAGATCTTCTCAAACCTTTATGTCTATTAATGAAAGTAGTGGTAACTTTCTCTTCACTTATGAAGACTTGGATTGTATCCATCCAGATCATCTAGAGTACATGGAGATAGTCCAGTAGATGGCTCTTCTCATTCACAGAGCCAAGAAGTTCTATAAGAGGACAGGAAGGAAATTTTCCAGCAATGCAACTAGTGGATAGTTTGGGCTAGATAAAAGCAAGATAAAGTGTTACAGCTGTAACCATATGGGACACTTTGATAGGGAGTGCAAGGCACCAATGACAAATATTGTCCAAGCATAATCCAGATCAATTTACACTGATGGAGCTACACATACTAAGAAGCCCAACCAGTAAGTTGTAGTTGCTATTAAAGAAGGAGGCTTTGATTGGAGTTCCCAGGTTAAAGATGCATCTCCAAACCAAGCACTGATGACTGATCATGAAGAAGCCAAAGTATTGGAACATCTTTGTACCCCTGATTGTATTGCTAAAGTTAACAGATACAGGTCCTATAACTTGGAGATGATATCTGACCTCGAGTCCTTAAATATTTTAAAAGCTGATTTTAGAATAGCAGAAAATGATTAGAAACATAAATTGAATATCTATAGAAAACTATTTTAACTCTTAAGGATGAACATACCAACTACAGGACTTAAATCAAAGATCTCATCACCAAGTTAACTGAATGTCAGGTTGAGATTATGATCAGCAAAGCCAGGGAAGAAAAATGTGTTGTTGAAGAAGGGACCTTCAAGAACATTATATCCTTATCCTTGCATGTCAAGGTTTGTTATTAGAATAAGCAAGGACTAGGATCTACTCAGATAGCTCCTCCACACACTCTACTATCTGTAAGATCTCCAAGGTATGTAATTTGTTAAGATGAGCTTCCCCTCATACACCTCATTCAAGAAGAAGATAAAGAGGAGATAGCGAAGGATGGATCTGAGATGAGTAAAGAAGATCATCCTAAGAAGGGTCACTATTCTCCTAAGGAGAGAAAAGAATCATGGATGTCAAAGTCCAATAGGAAGAACTTGATCAGAGTAGCCAAGAAGAGATCAAAGAAGGCTTAAGATATCAAGGCCATCTTTAGCTCCAAGCAGAAACAAGTTTTTATCTCTACTAGATTTGAAGTGGTGAAAGGTGAAGACTTAACTATGGACTCTAGTACCATGATTTCTAGTTCATGTCTAACTCATTCTTGTGAAGAAAAGAGGGCTGATCAGCTGTGCACCACTGCTATATAACTTGAACTATCCAGTTCCAAGAGCAAGCTTTACCCTAAGAAGCCTATTAAATTATCTGAGAAGATGTAGATGGAAGTGGAAAGTGATCAAGCTCAACCTTCTACTCAAAAGAAGACTCTTAGAAGGAAGCCAATTGATTGCATCATGTGTGGTAGTACTTCTCATCTTGCCAAGATTGCATCTACAATCCTAAAATTACCACCCATATGACCAAGAATAAGACTTCTGAGAAGAAGAAGAAGACAACTTAAGAAGGAAATTTGTTTCCTTTTAGAATCTCTAAAATGGAAAAGAAGACAAGTGAAAACTTGCCTTCAGAAGAAAAATTAGTCTTGGAAGAAAGGAATGCTTCCGAAGTACTTAAGCTTGCCACAGTGAAGGAAAGATCTTCTGAAGGTTCATTCTCTAAAACTTCCGAAGTGTTTAAAACTTTTGAAGTGTTAAAGGGCAAGTCTAATCTTCCAAAGATGGTATGGAAGATAAAGGAAGACCATATGACTGAAAGTTCTTCATCAATAACAACAAACGATCCTCAAAGCCTGAACATAGGATCAATCACTGTTGCATTGTCCTCAGTTCACTTTGACAAGCCCAAGACCAACAAGGCTTGGGTTTCCAAATGTAACTAACCATATCTTTCTGTTCAGGAACAGCTAAAGATCAAGAGAAATATACGACCATTGATAGTGGTTGTTCCAGTCACATGACATGCAATGACTTTCTACTTCAAAACTTTTAGAAAATTGATGGACGGCCAGTTGCTTTTGGAGTAGATGTAGGTGGTTACATTACTGGTAGGGGCAAGGTCGCAAATGGTAAGCTCATCATTGAAAAGTTAAACTTTGTCAAGAAGCTTGGGTATAATTTACTGAGTGTATCCTAGTTTTGTGATCAGATACATAACATGCTCTTCACTAAGCATGAGTGTATTGTTCTCATGTCCAGGATCGTCATTCCTCAAGAGCATATCCTACTCAAAGTCCGCAAGAGAGGGAATATGTACAAAATTGATTTGCAGGAAACATCCCCTTTAAGAAAGTTTCTTGTTTTCTATCTAAAGCAAATAATGACGAGTCTTTCCTTTGACATAAAAGAATATACCATGTAAACTTTAAAAACATGAATAATTTAATTAAGAATGATTTGGAAACTTGAATGCTAAAGAAAGAGTTTATAAGTGATGACCATTGTGTTGAATGCCTGAAAGGGAAGCAACACAAGGTGTCTCACAAGCCAAAGGAAAAGACATGAATAATTTAATTAAGAATGATTTGGTAACTTGAATGCCAAAGAAAGAGTTTACAAAGTGATGACCATGGTGTTAAATGCCTAAAAGGGAAGCAACATAAGGTGTCTCACAAGCCAAAGGAAAATATCTCCATCACTACACCCTTACACTTATTACACATGGATCTCTTTGGCCCTACCAGTGTAATGAGTCTAGGAAGGACCTTATTTTGTTTGGTGATCACAGATGGTTTCATAAGATTTACTTGGGTCTTCTTCCTTAGAACTAAGGATGAGACCCCTGAGATCTTGAAGAACATCATTCAGAAAAATGAGAATCAATGTGATCACAAGGTCAAAACCAGAAGATGTGATCAAGGAACTGAATTCAAGAACCAAATCTTTGACATATTTTGTAATGAAAAGGGTATCACAATACAATATAGTGCTCTCAGAACTACTCAGCAAAATGGTGTCGCTAAGAGGAGAAACATGACACTTATTGAACCAAATCCTAAATTTCCCATCACCTTCTGGGCAGAGGCAGACAACATTGCCTGCTATGTGCAGCACAATGTTTTAGTGGTGAAGACTCATGGTAAGACTCCTTATGAACTGTAGCATAAATGGAGACCTTTCATTGGTTTCCTAAGATCATTTCAATGTCCTTGCACTATCTTGAATACCAAAGCTCAAGTAGCCAAATTTACTGAGAAATCAGATGATGACCACTTCATTAGATACTCTTCCCAAGCTAAGGCTTGTAGAGTATATGTAACGCCCGGAACAAAGTCGAAACAAAGCAATTAATAATAATGGGCTTAGCCGGGATAATTTAAAGAAAATATACGGGAAATAGAGTATGGACCGAGTAGACCTCGCGGGTTATGTGTTTGGCGAGTTTAAGGCCCTGGGAACACCCGGTATATATAAACGGATCAGCTTGAGCCACTCTCATTTGCAACTCAACACCAACTTCTAGAGAGAGAGTGTAGAGAGAGAAAGTGGTGATTCAAGACTCGGTTGACCAAGAAATTGAAGATCGGTGTTCGTAGACATCCAAACAACAAGAAAAGACCAAGAATCCAGGTAAGAAATATCGTTTAATCATTTCTTTTAGGGTAAACCCGCATTCTAGGGCTTGGCGTTTTTGAAAATGACAAAGAATCGCCAAACTCACGTTTTTGTGTAAAAAACATGTAAGAAGCTTAGATATAGCTTATTGGGTGATAAACTAAGGTTTTGGGTGTAAAAGATTGAAGTTTTAGGTCAAAAATGGGTTGGTTCGTAATTTCAGCCCGTTCTGTGAAACTGGGTGTTCATCCAACGAAATTATGTAGTCATGCAGCGAAACTATGAAGACTTTCTGCAAAACCATAGTTTCACAGATAGTTTTGCAGACATGGTTCCCAACAAAAGTTGGGCAAAAATGGCAGCGAAGATGCCAGCGAAACTGCTGGCGAAACTAGCAGCGAAATTGCTGGCGAAAGTAGCAGCAAAACTGTTGATCATGCAGCGAAATTGGCAGTGAAATTAGGCAGAAATTAACTCCTTTGAGTGTTACTTATCTGCAGGCTGTGTAGTGTGACCCTTTCTTAGAAAGCTTGATTGAGAAGCTGCTCATCGAGTCCAGGTGAGTTCTAGGTCCCCTATTTAAAGGTTTTAAACTTGTTTGGGGCTGGAAATGCATACTAAATATATGATTTAAACGACCAAGATTTTAAGAGATTTTAAGAGGAAGATCGATTTTTCTATAACAAAATGTGCTATATGAATGTGTTAAAAAAAAATTTACGCGCTGTCCTGGCAGTTCGGCCCCAGCCAGGGGGCGTTGCCCCTTGGACCCCAGTAGGGGCTGCTGCCCCTAGGACCCCGCAATGAGGGGCTGCCGCCCCCGAACCCCCGCTATCCTGCGGAGGGTCGGTGATGTTCTATGATGACTTGTACTTGCTGTGCATGTGCTTGTGTATGTGAATGAATGATACATGATGTATGTTATGTTTGATGATGTGTGACAATGCTATGCTTATGTATCATATGTTTCCTTATGTTCCTTATTATGTATTATGATGTGACTTTACGTCGTGTGATTATGATGATGAACGTAAAATATTATCTTAACGAAGCGAAAGATTTAAGATAATGAAAGTGGAACATAATGAATGAACGACTGAAAGTCTTGCAAGCAAATGAAAGGAGGTTCACAACTCATTGAGAGTTGTTAGCTCAACTGTGTGTTTACAGCGTGCGATCTTGGCTAACTCACACACAGGGGAGTTAGTTTATGTGACTACTCCATACGTGCGATATGTGCGATATGGGATCCTTGTCGCTTAACCCTAGATGATATGGCTTTGTGATCAAGAGGTGAGTGAAAGATAATAAATGTACGAAAAGTGCGATAAGTACAAAATGTGCAATATGTATGAAACGAACGATGAAGGAAGATAATAAATATTACCTTGTTGTACGTATGATGTGTGATCATGGGCAAAATAAAGAAAATTTTTTGACAAATGAAAGGTAATATGATGTTTTTGTAAAACTAGAACTCACTAAGCAACGCTGATTTTTATGTGTTTGCAGCTGGCAGGTAAATGTTGCTGAGGATGGCATGGGGCAGCTACTTGGTGTTTTTGGGATGGCATCCATTATTTAAATTATGACGTTTTTGCATTGTAATGTGAACAAACAATATGTTATGACAATGATGAATGTTGTATTATTGTGCAAAAGCAAAGAAGGAAATGATTTTAAATAATTTTGCTGTGTTGTTTTAGTACACTTAAATATATGTTTTATGTTTTATGTGCAATGATTGACTAGCTGTAAGCGTCCCGGGAACGGGGCCTTACAGTATACAATCTCAGAACTAGAGTAGTTAATGAGTTAGCCAATAAGACTTTCAATGAGCACACTTCTAGTGTGAAAGGTTTTGCTCCTGATTGGTTGTTTGATCTTGATTTAGTTACCAACTGTTTTAACAAATCTTACAATAGTGTTTCAAGATCTACAGGTAACTTATCAACAGGAGATCCTGACCGAAGATTTAAGCTAAGAAGACCAAGCAAGAAAACTACTTCAGCTCCAGTGGTAACTAACCCTGCAGATAGAGTTCCTGTCATCACAACCATGACATATTTAGTTGATACATCTGAGGTGCTTACAAATTCCAGCTCAGAGGCACATAACTCAAATAAAGGAGCTTCAAATTAGGAGGAAATCGTGGTGTTGTTAGTGATCAAGAATTTCTTGATTCTGATAACCACTCTATGGAAGACAACATCAATAATGTCACACACTCATTGGATCAAGCTGCTCTTGATAAGTATGCTAATGTGGTGGGTGACACTTTATTGCCAGACCTAAATTTCATAAATTTGGTTCTGTGCAATCAACTTTTTGTGATTCCTCAACTAAGGATCCACAAGTCATATCCCACCATAAACATCATCGGAGATGTTAACACTAGGGTGAGAACAAGAGGAAAAACCCATGACACAAATATTTGTCCCAGATAGAGCCTAAAAAAGTTGACGAAGCTTTGAAGGATGGTAGTTAGATTGAAGCAATGCAGGAGAAGCTGCTTCAATTTAAAAGGCAAAAGGTTTGGAACTTATGTCCTCTTCCTCAAGGGAAGATCACCATAGGTACCAAATCGGTGTCTAGGAACAAGAAGGATAATAGAGGACTTGTCATCAAGAACAAGGCCAGACTAGTTTTCAAGGATACACATAAGAAGAGGGGATTGACTACATAGATGTTTTTGCTCCAGTGGC